>JAJOOS010002011.1:0-37095 GCA_029582725.1 Solanum chiquidenum
TTTTGTGTTTTAATGTGACAAAACAATTAGGTTAATATTTCTATTTAGATATTTATACTTTTATTTGAAAAAACCTTAATAAATATTATAAAGATAATTTTATTTGTGGATTTGATTAACAAGTAGTAACATTAACACCATAATATTGTTTTGTCGATATTTATGATAATATTTTTAAATTATAATTTATAATTTATTTTAATAATTATAAAAAATATATAATTTTTAAAAAAGTCGGCTGGCCCGGCAAGCCTGTAGCCCACGTACTTGTGGGCTGGGCCGACCATTTTCTGGCCCACACCAAAAATGGGCTAGCCCGGCCTGACCCATAAAATGTCGAAGCATGTATGGGTTAGCCCGGATGGGTGGGCTAGCCCATATTGACAGCTCTAGAGAAAAATATTATCTTAGAGAGATTATTAATTTACCGAGGTTTTCTGTATTTATTATTTCTTATTGTGTTTGTGTCACGTCAATAACTGATAACTATTGATGGATAAAGGGAGTAAATAATATTTTCCTAATCTTTCTTCCAAAAACATAAATAAGGTAATGATATATATATACATATATATATATTAACATATCTTATATGTTTAGTAAAGTTTCATTTAATAATTTTATTTTTTATTTATATATACTAAATTTTATATTTTATTTTACGTTTATGTATTATTATTTTATTTATTATTTTACGTATTATTTTGCATAATTAAAAAAAAATGTAACAATAATATTTTTGTAAGATTAAGGAAAAAATAACAGTTAAAGATTTCATTCCTTCAAAAAAATGTATATTGATTAAAAAATTAAATATGAACATATTCATTTAATAAAAATAAAATTTTAATTTATTTTTTTGTAATAGATGTTTAAATTAGTTTCTCTCTATAAAATAATCTTAATATAAAAGTACATTAATAATTTGATTCTCAAAAGCATTTTTAAAAAAAAGATTAGTCAAACACAATTTGCTTATTTAAAACACTTTTCAAATAAATTTGCCCAACATATATTGTTTTTTTTCAAAACACTTTTCTGAAAAGCTATTTTTTAAAAATATCTCAAAAAATAAGCAGTTTTTAGCGGTAATGTTAAACACGCTCAAATATTCATTCCAATAGTTTTTTTAACCCTTCATTACTCTTGCACTCTCTCTCCCTACCTCATTTTTTAAAAATAATTTTAATGTATATTAAATGCGGTATTTATTTGGAATATAAATGCTTCAGTAATTTTTGGTATCTATTGACCAAACAAGACAATACTAATTGTGCATTTGTACTGTTTTTCCAAAAATTTGTTTCACTTTCAATAGTATTTGGTCTTTTAGCCTTTTCAATTATGATCTTTTAATTTTCGATGTTTTTTAACATCTTTTTTACAAAAATTAAAATTCCTTATATGAACCTGTACCGCCTAATTAACACTTCACAAAATAAGAAATTCTTACTTGTCTTAAATTGAAGCTCAAGCGTAAATTTATGAATATTTTCTACTGTAATATTTTCAAATGGTCAAAAAACGTTCAAATACATAATTCTCATAAAAATATGGATTCAATAACACAAAAATTGTTATATTTATTTTTGACTTGGGTAGAAAGTCACCTTGAGCCTTTGAGTTTAAATTTGATTTTTTTTTAAAGATATATTTACTGATAATAAAATAAACTTGCATATCAAATTTAAACAATGAATTTTTATTCGATTCCAAATCAAGATTTTGTTCTACAAATTTTAAGGCTATATTTTCTTAATTCAGCATAATTTCTACATATTTCTATCCTAAAAATTTGTTCAAAAACACATAAAAATCTCATGGGAAAAGACAAAGATATTTACCTTAATGTTTTGGGATGAAAATTCAATTTTTTCTCCTCTCCTTTTTTTCCTTTTTCTTTCCCCACATATTTTCATTATCTGCATAACTTTTTCATTTTGCTACGTCGTGCTTCTATTTTTTTTCAAAAGCAAATTTGTTTGCTCCTTTAATTTTTTTATCCTCTTTGGGATTTACCCATTTCTTTAATTCCTTTTCTTTGTGTTCAAGATTAAATAACTCTTATTTTAATTCAAGAATAGTGTCACTCATTCTCGTATATGAGAGAAATTTAAATGGAAAAAATGGTAAAATCATAAAACGTTTTGGAGGGTCGTTACATCTATCACTACTAAATACATGTTTTATCCTTAAACTTAAAAAGAAAGAAAGTACCTTAACGGTCGAAAAATCAAGGATATTTGCTCTTGCATGTCAGACTCAACCTCCCAAGCGGTTTTTTCTGATGGACGATGTTTCCATTGCACCTTCATGGATGCGATAACCTTGAATTTCAACCTCTTAACTTGTTTATCCGAATTACCCATAGCTTTTCTTCAAATGTCAAATTTTGGTTCAACTGCACTGAGTCTCAATATTTAATTACATGAGAATCATCGCTACAATAGTTCTTTAACATCTAAACATGAAATACCAAATGAACACATGATAAGTCTGGTGACATAACTAGCTCATAAGTCACTTTCTCAATATGTCGAAGTACTTCAAACGAAACAATGAATCTAGGACTTGCCCTTCTTCCCAAACCTCATAACACCCTTCATAAGTGATACTTTCAATAAAATCTCTTCTCCAATTATCCATCTTTAAACTGTGGAAGATATATCCATCTACCCTAAACCTATGAGTTATGATAGACCTACCAACTGAGGCATAACAATGACTGAAAAAGGCATACTCCCGAGTCATGTGCTACTATTGCAGGTGGCTGACTTGGTTAGAACTCAAAAATTCTAAACCATGTCTATATTAATTAAAAATTAAGATGCACCCATATTTTCAATGCAATTTATGAAATAACTACAATGGAAAAATCATACGCACGCCAATGTAAGCTACTTTCATAGAACCTCTAATTAGTTTAGAATACAAATTTGTCTATTTTGTCAAACAAGTCTCGGGCAGGCAGGGGTGTTAAAAATGAGGCAAAAATATATGTAATCCGTGTAATCTGTTTTATTTGAAAAAGTGTTTTTCATAAGCAAATTGCATTTGTGATATCTTATTTTAATAATTATTAATGTACTTTTAATATTAAGATTATTTTATAGAGAGAAAATATATTAAATATCTATTATAAAAAATTAATTGAACTTTTATTTTTATTTTAAAAAATGCACATATTTAAATTTTCAATCAATATTATACCTTTTTGGGAGGGTTGAAATCTTTAATTGTTATTTCCCCCCCTCTTTTTTCTAACCTTACAAAAATATTTTTATTATATTTTTTTCTAATTTTGTAAAATTATATATAAAATAATATGTAAAATATAAAATAATAATATATAAACGTAAAATAAAATATTAAATGTATTATATAAAATTAAAAAATAAAATTCTTAAATGAAATTTAACAAAACTTATGAGATATGTTATTAATCAATAAGAGATATATTGATAAATATGTATATATGAAAGATATATTTTAGTCTTGAGAAAAATAATTTTTTGTTTCTGCTTCTTTTTAAAAAAAAACATAAATTTTTAACTTCTTCCCAACAAAAAAAAAATTGCTTCTATTTCTATTTAAAAACACTTTTACTGATTTGACAAATTACCAACAAAAGTGTTTTTTTCTCAAAATAAATGCTTCTAGCCTCCCAACAGTAATGTCAAACAACTCTTAATTCATTTTAAGAGAATCCTCAATTGAGCCTAGTGTCGACAAAATGAGCCCATATTTTGATAACCCCTCCAATCCACCCATATTTAATGGGTGGGGTGAGTGACTTTTTAGATGGATAAAATATGGGTTTATACCCATATTTAATCCATAGAAGTATGGGTATTCATGGGTAAAATATGGGTTAGGCAAATGAGTTAAGCTTTCAACTTTTATTCACTCAAAATTCTTAATATTACCAAAAGTGTTGTAACTTTTTTTTTGTTCTAATTATTCTTCTCTATGATTGAAAAGATAAAGTCGTTGACCCTCCAAAAAAATATATACTATATTACATGTATATTCTTTTGTTAATTATAATTATATTTTTTATTTGATTAATTTTATATTGGATAACAAATAATAGTGTAAAGTAAGCAAATTATGTATTAGTTTTGATATTGCGTAAAGTTCCTTAAGCACATTTTACTTCTAAAATGCAAATATTCATTTACTTTGAAATTAAAAATATTTTTTCCTTGTTATTACATAAATTTATTTTATACTGAAAATTTATAGATTTTTTTTTTACTATGATGATACAATAAAATTAATAAATAGAGTATTTTTTAATATTTTTCATCTAAAAAAGACTAAAATATTTTATCCATGTTAATTCTAAAGTAAAGTACTATTTACTCATGAAAATATGGATAAATATGGGTAAACTTGTATTCTACCCAACCCATTTGTTACCCTACCCATTTTTACCCATATGAAATATGGACGGGTTGAATTATTACCCATTTTATGTTGACCCATTTTCAACCCGCCCAAATTTTACCCAACCCGGCAATTTACCACCACTAATTGAGCCCAATTTAATCTCCAATTTCAATACTCTTTATTTGCATCAATGTGATGTATGTTCCTATAAATTACTATCTATTTTTATGTTTTTTAGGATTTATCTATCCATTTGTAACTTTATTTTTAAACTCCTTGAGTTGAAATTCAAATTGTGGTTATAAAAGCTAAATAACAATATGTTAAAAATTATTGAGAGGTAAAATTGGACGGGTCATGATCCAACCCGATTTTTAGCCCATTTGAGCCCAAAGTAAACTTGGGCGGGTCAAGAACCCAATTTATGTATCAATCCATTTTAATATCTCCAATTTCAACCCAACCCACCCATTTGACACCTCTAGTTTTAGATATGAAGAAAATTCTATTAGAAACGTCACTTCAAATGGGTTCTACAATGTGCGATTCGAATTTAGTTGAGCTCTAATGCGGTACCGAATGAGAAATAAAAAAGAAAAACTTAAAATGAACTATTCAAATTTAGTTAAAGCTCTAATGTGGGCACTAAACACTGAATGAGAAATCAAAAAGAAAAACTTAAAATGAAGTGCAATTTGGAGACACAAAAGTAAAAAAAAAAACATCGACTTCACTGGGGATCGAACCCAGAATCTCTGGTTTCGTAGACCAGCGCCTTATCCATTGGGCCATGAAGTCTTTATGTTTGAATCTGTTAATAGTTTATTAATATACCATCAATTTTTGCATTTTGCAGAATTTGATGATTATCCATGTCTAACTACTGTCCCTTCCAACACACTCCTTTTCTACTTTCTCCTAATATTCCACCCACTTTCCTTTTCTATGGGTATATTCTCAACTCTTTTTCACCATTAATGGCATATTAGAGCATCACAAACCCAAAAAAAGTTAGTGGAATTTGTTATATTCATAAAGGAGAATACTACTAAAAACTTTAAGAAGTAATGGGTAGTGAAAACCAACAACAATTTCAAGAGAATCTTCTTCATAATCATCAGGAGCAGGAGCAGCAGCAGCAGAGGAAGAACCGTTCTTTAAGGAGTAAAGCTGCGCACTTTGTATCTGATGTTGCAACTGTTATTCTTAACCCAATTTCTGATAAACCCTTAAAGCCCAGACCACCACCTTTGCCTGTAAGTTTTGGGGGTTCTTGAAAATTGGAATGATATTTGTATCTGTTTTGTTATTCTAAATCAAAATTTGATCTTGTTGGGGTTTATAGTATGAATTTCTGATGATCAGCTCTTGAATACCCCAATTTGGAATTGATCAGAAATAAGGGTTTAGGTTGACTATTATAGTGTATAGCCTATGAGCATATAATCTGTGACCTTTAGCTGATCTTGGTAAGTTGTCAATTTTTGTCTAACCTAGTTTCTTTTCTAGCTAGGGCCCCCAACTTTGTATGTTTTTGTTGGTTTTAGAGGGATTCAATTCAGCTCAAATCCTATCTTGTTTGCCTCCCTTTGATTTTTCCACAATAAGGTAATTGTTGGGTCGTCTAGTCTTGGAGGAAGAACAAGATATGAATAGGATTGCAGCATCATAAGCACTTCTTAGTATTCACTGCCCTTTTTACTGAAGATGCAGTGTAGATAACATCATTAATATTGGGGCATTTGATATACATTATACTCTGAGGGCAAAGCAGCAGAGAGGTTTTGTGATATTCCCTATAGATTGTATGTTAATAGTTTTTCTTATATTTCTTTAGGAAGATGGATCTGATTCTGATGGAAGTAAGCACGAGTCAAATGCAGAGGGAGATGCCAAGGATTTAGTTGATGGTCCTGATACATCTTCTTTCTCGGCATTCCTATATTCACTGTTGTCGACCACAGGATCTGAGAGTAAGCCTAACACTAGTGGAAAATATGATAAGCAAGATGATCGTGATGAGTCAATACCTGAACTTACAATGAGGGAACCTAGCAGAAGAAAAGGTATACTTTCCAGGGGTAAACATTCCCTCGGCAGAGCTCTTCACCAAGTTGCTAGACTAGGCGGCTTTAGAAATCAGGGTTCGGCAAAGGGCAGCTCTGAGATGGTGTTTGATGATGGAAGTAATTCTAAAGTTTCCGGAGATAATCAGATACCTTTGGAAGATATGAATAAGAAACCTCTTCTGAACAATCTTCCGGAAACTTCTGAGCCTTCAGTTCTCCTCACTGAGAAGGCACGGATTTATCTTTATGCTGCACTGCCCGTGCTTGTGCAGGACAGGAAGTGGGTCTTGTTATACAGGCAGGGATCCTGAGTTGTATTAAATTTGAATGCTCTTTGAGCAGCTTTATGCTTATTTCCTCTCCTATTTCCAATTTGTAGTAGATTTTAACTTCTCATTTCTATTTTGCCAGTACATGGAGGAATGGAATATCACTCTCAACTTTATATAGGAGAAGCCTACTCTGGCCTGGCATCAGTCTGCTGGTAATTAACTGGTGACTTGTAAAGAGATATGTATTGCTCATTAAGAATTATGTTCCAGGAGTTACACATCAAAGAGTAGTTTTGATTTTTGATTTACATTTTGAACAATTGTTTGATTGCTTATGGTCTAGAATCTAGATGAACTAGAATTAATATTTTGTTGTCGATATGTGTGTGTATTTCACTTCTTGAAGAAACCACCAGATAATCTCCTTTCCTTTTATCAGTATCAAACTTAAAAAGGAGTAGAATCCCCGTGCTTTCTTGTATGTGGAATAGAACCCAGCTGTTTCATTAATAAATGTTCAAATATTCCAGAGTCTTGCTATCTTTTTATGCCCTAACTTATTAGTGCTGCTGTTGCAGTCCAAATCATATTTTCAGAAACCAAGTGTAGGTCAGTTAGATTATATATCTCTCACTAAAAAGACAAGGCGCCATTTCATAACAAGATCTAAGCAATGCTTCTCTGTGCTGATAAACTCATAATATGGTAATTTATTCCTTCTGATATTTCTGGAACTCATGTTTTCAGGTTTAGATATTTCTTTTCCGTATGCGTTAGTCGTTACTTGAGCCGAGGGTCTATTGGAAGCAACCTCTCTACCTTCACAAGGTAAAGGTAGGGGTAAGGCTGTGTACACACCACCCTCCCCAGACTCAACTCATGGAATTACATTGGGTATGTTGTTGTAAGATTAGGCGTCATGGTTTTAAAAGTAAAAATGATAGATCTTGGAATGGGAATGCCTCTGAAGTTCGATGTGTGCCGTTGTTGAAGTCAAAGGGCAGTATATTTGTCACTTTTGATTTTGATTTCTTGCTGGTTGCTCTTTTGGTATGAGTCTGAGATTCCGAGTGCTCTATCTCTCTGCATTATTGGAGTTAAAAGCATTCCTGTCGGTGTCTGGTGTCTTTGCTTTTCCATCATTGTGAATGGTGGACATAGTCATTAAGACTTGAGACTTGCAGATTGTTAAATCTGGCACAAAACTCTAGTTGTGTTTCTCTCATATCGTCCAAATCTTATAGGTTGTGGGGGACCATAATGGTGCTGTGTTTGGTGGGCTAGTTGATGCACCTTTAAAGCCAACAACGAAGAGAAAATATCAGGTAATTCTGAGCAGAATACTTAAAACATGTCACCTTTGCCTTCGAGTTTCCATTTGCAATCTTGATTTGATTTTGGTTTTTGACAGGGTACAAATAATTCATTTGTTTTCTCAAATGTATCTGGCCAACCTGTCATATTTCGTCCCACAGGTATCTCTTTTTTCATTGTACTTCTACCAGACGTTTAAAGTTTAGAGAACAAAGTCCCATTCTTTGTTTTTGTTTGTTGATAACAAATTTATTTAATGCATCGGGACCAGAGTGGGTTGGTCCAGCATGTCGTTATCTTTTTGTGGTATTGATGATCAAAAGGAGATTTGAAATAGTGGTCCTCTTATGGGAAATCTTGGGTTTGAAACATTTTTAATCCATTGTTTACCTGATTTACTGTCATCTCAAGATGCTGAAAATTTTAGCTGGTGATAGTAGGTAGTATAACTATACAAGCTATGAAATAGAGATTTCTTAGTGGATACTAAAGATGTAATGATCAAGAATTTTCGTATTTTCCAGAAACTAATCATTTATTCTCTCTGAAATCACTATTATCCCAATCCTGGTATGATTGGAACTGTTTCTATTTCTGACTGTGATTATTCAGTTCCTTTTGCTTTTTATGATAATGTTTTTCCATAAGCCGTTTGGAATTCAAATCAATTACTTATGACATGACATTGACATTGTCGCCTAAGTAGGTGTCAATCGCTATTTTACTGTCTGTTCCACGGAGTATTTAGCTTTGGGAGGCGGTGGCCATTTTGCTCTCTACTTAGATGGGGATCTGTAAGATTTCTTTCGCCTTCCTTTTGATCCTTATTTCATTGATTTATCTATGTATGCTTTTTGACTACTTCCTACTTAGTATCATAATGTCCTCCAACAAAGGGAGAAATAAGAGGAAAATCAAATGCCACACAGCCCCTTGGGAGTTACCTTTTTCCTCTGTCCCATTTTTGGTTGCCATGAAATGATTTTAAAGTTTTTCCTCCTTAATGAACTCAAGTTCACAACTATCATCATCATCATCATGAATATCACCTTTTTGTCGTAATATATTTACTGTAGAATCAGATCTTATGATTCCAACTTATTCCCTCTATTGCCCATTGTTTAAAAAACAAGGGGAAAGCAAATTCTATTGAGTATGTTAAAGATATCTTTGACTTGGATATAGTAGCTCAACAAATTTCTACCTCTATGTCCTGTTCAGTTTACAGAGTACAGGATGAAAGGACTAATTGTAGTTGACTTTTCCAGGCTAACAGGTTCAAGTGCAACATCAGAAACTTATGGTAATTCTTGTTTGGCACATACTGAAGACTTTGAAGTTAAGGAAGTTGAGGTAGTCTCGCAACTGTATCTCTGTCTGTGTTTGCACGCATGTGGGTTTTGTGTTCTGCCTTGTCTGTGTCTCTATATGTTATATGTACATGTGTGTATCTGTCAGGGCAGTTTGTTTGCACTTAGCTCTATGAGAATTTACTTTAAGAGTGCAATATGCATTTAACATGAGAAATTAACTTTGAATGTGATATGCAAATTTATCATGTGCCATGCAGTTATGGGGATTTGTATATGCTTCCAAGTACGAAGAGATGGTTTCGATTTTGCGAACAGAGACACCTGGAATTTGCCGCTGGTAAACACAGCGTTCAGCTGCTTGCCTTCCCGTCTACATGATTGTTTCTTTTTGGTGCCCATGGTTGCTCACAGCACCACACGGAATGCAGGATAGGTTTTGTACATATCTTTTCACATGTTCAGCAACAATGCTACACTTGTATAGGTGTGTTTCTTTACTTGTACAGTGAACCACTTTGATAAAATTCTCTTTGCTTCGGCAAATGAGAATGAACGTGAGAGCTAACTGAAAATATTCATTGAACTGTTCTCCAGAAACTGAGGCTGTGATGCTGCTAATGATTTTTTTTCCGTTGGTGGTGAAATTAAGATTTCAGTAGACTTGTTGAGCAGGTGTTTGGTGTTGTCTATTTACATTGCGAAGAATCAAAGACCTTTCCGTTTCATGCCTTGATTTCCTCTTTTCGACAGTTGTATTTTTGGTAGAGAGACAAAACCACCTCCTGGTGTTGGTTCAAATGTCGTCTCATGACTAATCCAATTTGGTCTTTAGCTAGCTACAGTTTGGTGTGAGAATAGGGCAAAAGTGTGTGAATGGTTGATCAACCATGACAGATGAGTAAAATGTATAACACATATGGTCATTGCAACTATGCAGAAATCAATTCAATAGGACGAAATTTGGTTGGGATTATTTTACATTGAGTGAAGTTCTGTAAGCAATTTTTCGTGTTAAATTCTATCCAAATTCCTCAACAACAGATTATCTACCAATTAGCACCTTGCCTTACGTTTGATTTATGTCATATTCAGTTAGGTCACTCGTCTCTATGAGTAGTGTTACTAGGTGTCATGTCTCATATTCGGGGCATCGGAGTGTCCCGAGTGAAACCACAAATTATTTGGTTGTCATACACAAACTGGCCATAAAAATATTTTTTTACAAACATAATAAGGTTGACGAGGCGGCCAAAATCAGGAACAACAAGGTAGACAATGTCACTTGACTTACAAAATCCACCATATACATACATCTACAACCCTCAATATTAAAACAAAATCCTGACCTACCGATCAACTACATAACACTCTTGAATCAACAACCTTGCCAAGAATGAAGTACACCAATCAGTTGAAGTAAAAGATTCAGAGTCTAATTTTGTTTTAGATATTTCAAAAAAATAATACATTTTTATCTATCTATCTATTATTTTAAAAAATAAATTTTTATTTGTTACTCTCAACATTTTAAGAATATTTATGTTACATCTTTAATATTAAGTACTTATTTTTAAAAATTTAATATTAAACATCAATTAATAGACATAATATAGTTAAATAGTCTTGTCAATCATTATTTTTTTACTGCTTTATATCAAGTTTAAATTTAAATGTAACTATTTTTTTTTTCTTCAGGAATTTCTTTTTATTTTGATTTCTGAAAAGAACTGTTTTTTTTTTGTCAATATCAGTTTAACTGGTGCCAAATACTCATCAAATTCATCTGAACACCGCATTGTTGAGTGTTGTTCCTACTTTCAACGCCATTTGGTCATTTGATATGAATTTTGTAGCCAGTTAACTGTTTGTTAAAATGTCTGAATGAGTTTTCCACTTCAACAACAAACAAGTTCATCGCCATTGTTGAGTGTGTGAAGTCGTCATGACAAGCTCGGTGGAGCTTACTCTTCTCGTTGTCTACGCCCTTTCATTTTACCTTTTTATTATTCATCGATCTCTTCAAATTGCCCGCGGTATTCTTCTTCTTCTTCTTCTCTCTATACCCATGTCTATATGTGTTTATGCTTTCTAATTTATGGGTTGTTTGTTAACTTGTAACATATTTGCAGATCATTACGCCAAACTTTATGGACTTCGATCTGGTTGGATCTTTCATCGATTCAATGTATGCTTAAATTGATCAATACCCAATTTATATGAAACCCTTTCCTTTTTTTGGTTCAATATCTGTCTCTGTTAATCTGCAACATTTGGTTGTCATTAGGATGTATCTGATGCTCAGTGGAGAAATTTTCGGGGAAATTTGATGATTCTTACGTTAGTGTTTGGTATCTTCACTCTAGTAGCTACCTCATGTAGAAAATATGGTCTAAAAGCAAAGGGAATGTCGGTTGTTTGGCTGATGGTTTCTTTGGTTTATTTGACATATCTCCATGGAGCTTGGTATGCTCTTTCGTTATTTTAGAAGTTGAAAGTATTTTGTTTTTCAATTATGGAGCTCTGGGTCGTTAGTAACTCTTTGTTTTGGCTGCAGCGTCTTATACATCTTGTCTATAGCTTCAGCTAATTTTCTCCTAGTAAAGGTTGGTATGATAGAATTTTTTAGTTATGTTCTTATTTTTGTTTACTTTTGCAGTCCTTTTGTAAGAATATGCCATGAAATTTCAAACATCATGCAGTAGCTTGTGTGCAATCTTACCTTTTCTATTCTAATTGGCGGCATGGTCACAGCATTACAAGTGGCATGTTTTATTGTATCTAAGACTTGTAGAATGAATGGATCATTAATGACATGTTTGGTTTCAAACACAGTTTCTCTAAGATAATTGGAATTTAACTGCTGATGTTTTCATTTGTTGCTAGAAATATGTATATATGCTGAATAGTTTCTCCGAAACCCAATTCCTCCAACTACATTGCCACCTCATGAATTAAGGGGATAGAAAATAAAAAAACTGGAGAGAAGGTAAGGAAATAAGAGGACTAGGCTGCGCTAGAGGAAATCTTGTTTGGTCAATTTCTTAGTTCAGACAATTGACACAACAAGAGTACTAATCAGGCGGTTAAGGGGTAATAAAGTTCTATGTATTTTCCTACTCTCCGGGTGTCCGTGCTCTTGTTGTTAACTGCTCCAGTCGCTTGATTTAATTATTGAAGTGATCATTGAAGTTCTGTTGTATTCAATGATCTGGAATGTTATGCCATGTTAGTATTTTTTCTTGATAGCTTCACTGTGTCAAGGTTAGCTGATATCTCTTTAGTGGATCAGCTTAACAATATATGGATTAATTTGATGGAGATATTTGTAGGGACGGTATAATTTTATGTACGTACAAAGGAGGTCAAGTCAAATGTTGATATTGAATGATGTATAGAATGTGGCATTGCAGCTACACTCTATAAATTTGTAAAATCATTACTTGCTCCAGCCACGAATATGCATTGGGTTGGCCAATTATTGAGATGAATATTTAAATGGTTAATGAAAGAAAATGTGAATTGCATTTGCTGTTGTAAAATAATTTGGGGAAACCTTAGCGCTCATAAGCTTATCAAGTGGGCCTTATGTGACTTCAGAACATGCAATAGATTATCTAACTTCGGTTTCAGGTAAACTCAACATTGTTAGGAAGGTGAATTCTCATTTTGGTAGGGGGAGATAGAATTATGGGAACTTATCTAAAATCAGGAATCTGGTTAACTTTGTTTGGTTGGATTGGGTTTAGCTTTTCACGAGAGGTAGTTGACTATCATATCTTATCTTGATACGGAAAATGTAAGATGGTTATGCCACTACTTTTATATTGAATATATAAAGCTAAATTTAGGCTTTCATAATGAAGAAGATGTTTATGTTATTTGGAGTGCTGTATGCAGAGGTGTATTCTGTGCTCCTGTCTCTTTCCCACTTTAATGGGTAAAATGTCATTCTTGCAGATGTATTTTCTGTATTGTGTATGCCAACATTGTTCACATTCCGTCTAAGTGGTCCTCCATAACCAAAGAATTTTGTGATTCTGGTCTTTTTACATGCTTCTGTATCTGCAGATATGCGGGAGAACAAAATTTGTATTTCTGCTTTGGATCTTTAATCTTACATTCCTCATATGTAACCGTGTTTATGAAGGGTATCCATTTTCTCTTTTTGGGTAAGTTGTATTTCCTCAATTGTAGGTTGCATTCTATTGTGACAAAATTTTCTATTTCTTATTCGTTATTCAAGCGAATGTTTTCATGATTCTATGTCTGTTGTAGGCAAAATTGGGCATATTTGGACAATTACCGTGGCACTTTTAGGTGGCACATCTGCTTCAATTTTGGTAAAGAATTTGTCTTTTAATGGGGATTCAACTTGGCTGAATCCTTGAGTCTTATTCCAATCTTATTAGTTTCATTCCTTTTTTCAGTATAAACTATCAATGGGTTGACTAAAAAATTGCCCATTTTTATAAAAGAGATAATTTTTTGTGGAATTTTGGGAATCTATGTGTTGGTATGGTTTTCACTAAGAAATGTACTAGGGAAGGAGAAGCTTTTATGAATGAATCCTATCTTGTTTTAGTAGAAGTAAAAATTCATTCTCCCCAGGGAATTGATCTAGTTGTAAGAGTGCAGCCTGTGAAGTGTGATACATGGGCACATACATCATGGGTTCGAACCTTGCATGAAACAAAACTTGGTATTTAAGTGGAGAAGAGTAGAGGGGCAAGCCCAAACCATGCCCCACAGGACCTTGGGGATCTCTTGGTTATTGGAAAAAAAGTTGAAGTACAAATTCATTAAAAAGGTTACTTCATATCAATATTTGGGCCCACTTGTGTTTAAACATTATAAAGAGTCAGGATCTTCTTAATTTTTTTGATGGAGTAAAGAGCAATTAATGATGTGGAAAATCCCATATACAAGTGGTATACCAAAAAAGTAGAGTAACCGATACCAAACTATGGTTCTCCCCAAAAATAAATGCAATCGTCTATACAGAACCTCATGGGTACACCAAAAAGCTATGTTGCTCCGACTTTCCAAAAATGTCAACGGTTGCGTGTTGGATTCTCCAAATGTAGTGATATTTTGAGAATCCAACACGGGTTTGGTTGCATTTTCGGAGAGTCTGAGCAACATAGCCAAAAAGTCAGATCTTGATCAATTTTGGTCACTAACTAGTGCCCAAAAAGGAAATACTAGGTCACTAATGCATATCATGATAATAGACAAATATGACAGTAAAATAATGAGAAAAGTACAACTTAGCTATGGTCTGTTGAACACATTATCAATCATCATCATCTTTTACATGAATAAACAACATTTTAGAAGTATCTGTGCTACACAGTTCTCTTGGTTGCAACTTTATGTCACTGAAATATAATGATAAAGTTTTTAATAATAATAGGAATCCTCACATACAAGTTATGTACCAAAAGATAGAGAACCTACAGTAAAATATGATTCTTTAATCTTTACAAAGTACACCCAATCTTCAATATAAAGTGGGACCTTGTGGATGGCGCTAAAATGAAATTAGAAACTATACCTCATATGAGCAAATCAATATCTACACCATCATAAACCTCTCCTATTCTTCTCCTTCCATAGGATCCCGAGCCCCCTACCCACATCGGAGCTAGTGGCTCAACATCTCATTGCCTGCCAAAGTGGAATTTTTTGTTACTTCGACAGAATTTTAAGATTTTGCCTTGTTAATTACCAAAGGATGGACCTCATATATGCTTTACTTTAGAAACCAAGGTGCTTTGAATGCTCACTCTTCTGAAGACAAAGTTGATGTTGATCATACGTCCATACTGAAATCTGATTTTTTTTGGCGGAAACAAGTTTAAGTTTGTTTTCTTCTACTAAACACTAGAACTTTTTACCTGTTGCTTACAACTGCAACCATGAGAACAAAGCAAGTGAATGCCCTATGCTCTTTAACCAAAATCTATCTTTTTCAGTTATCCTGCGAATGATTAGCTTTGGATATGACTACCATTGGGCAAATTACTCGAATCGGTTTGACAAAGAGGTAAGTTTGCTACCTGAACTATTTTAATCTTTTTGATAACAATCTTATAGATCTCCTCCACTTTGGCTAAACTCACTTGTGCTTGAAACCAACCTTTTTTTAATTCTGAGACTTTTCTCCCATCAAAGGCATTCTTTCATGGGCCAACATCTGTTGATTCTCATAAATGAAAAGCTGTTCTTACCATCAGGTTGCAAGATTTAGACCATTGACAATACCTTTCTACCTTGAAATGGTATAGCTAGATCTCATTAATCATTTAGATTGGAGTCAATCTCTGGCTAATTCATATGTACAAAAATGTAGGATAGTACCTTGTCAGTTTAGCTGGTTGCATTTTGTTCTCGGAACATCTTTCAGCTGATCATTCTAGATGCCTTTGGGAATCAGGATTTCTTTTTGGTACTTTTCTTGGACACTCTATATATAATTTGATACAGGAAAGGAAGTCATTTTCTTTGGTCGAATGTACTTTACAGAACCATCATATGAATCCTTCTCCAGCTGTACTTTACACTCTGATAAGTAATAAAGACACCACAAACTTACTGTATGCTTGGCATGCATTCTTAAAAGAACTCATATGTGCTAACTTATGGCAAGTAATACTAGCAATTGCTGATCTGAGAAACTTTAATTCAGGTATCACTTGACAATACAAAGATGCTAAGGTATCTACTGAAAATGCTATAACTTCTTTATGTCCTTGTTGCTAAAGAATCATGTTTTCCTTTAGTAGCATCCTTGGACATTATTTATTGAAGAATCTTTATTCCGAAAGCACCTCTTCATAAATACTCATGTCAAGTGAAGTAGTGAAATCTGGTAATTGATTCTCGGTGTTTAGTTCATTCTCTTAATTGCTCTATAGCAAGATTACCACTTCATGCAAGTGATCGCCAAACAAAAAAGATCTTGTTCATCTCTTGTGATATTTAGTACTTATGGTAATTGCAGAAGCACATCCAACGCTGCAATAATTGTTCTTCAGGTAGAACATGTTACCAGCTATTGCAGGTTAGTTGGTGATTCAAATTCTGGATTCAAATATTTGGTCACATCTCTACAAACTTCTTGTGGAGTCATCTTCTTACATTCCTCCTCCTCCTTTGGCAGGAGAGAAGTCTTGAGAATGGCAAATTCTCCTTCACTATATACTTGTGTTATCTGATTTATGCACCTCTATATATTGCTGGACCAATTGTTAGCTTCAACGCATTTGCTTCACAGGTAATTATGATTCTGTAGTTATATTTTTTCCTTGTTTACGTCTTTATACTTGTGCTGAAGATACTCTTCTACGGTGTTAACAATACGTGCAAAAATGCTGTCGACTGCATCGTCTTCATTCTCCTCTATATTAAGGGTCATTGGTAGTTCTCATCAGTGAGATATAGCAGAAGGCGGGACTGATAAGAACTATTGACATATTGTGATTAGTGTCATGGTCTTTTCTGCTAAATCTTGAATCTGTTCTTATTTCTTACTGTCTGTGATATTTGTCCAATACCTGCTTGCCTCAGTGCAATGTTGAGTAAAATTTTGAATCAGCCACTTGTTTTGTTCCAGCACTATAACATTCTTTTATAAAGAGCACCACTGTCCACAAATCTCATTGTTACTTGATGTCTTGTCATTGCAGCTTGATACTCCCCAGAAGACGCACTCATTGAAAAAAGTGGTGTGGTATGGACTTCGTTGGGTTTTTAGCCTGATGCTTATGGAATCAATGACACATTTCTTTTACTACAATGCATTTGCCATTAGGTGAGGTTATGTAATTCAGACCACTCTGATTCTTTAAACTAAGCTATGATGTTATTCTGGGTGACTGATTATCTGTAAATTTGCAGTGGCACATGGAAATATTTATCTCCTTTGGACATCTTCATCATCGGGTATGGAGTAAGTGTTTGTATTTAGAATTTTTGAGCTACTTAAGTCTTCGACTTCCTTAGTAAGTGCTTATTCTGTTTATATTCATAGAGAAAAACGTAAATGAAAACACTTCAAACTATTTCTCGTACATATGGAGAAGTTGGTGACAGTTCCCTCTTGAAGTGAGGAAAAAAGTCTCTATTGGGTGGTAATACTCTGAAAGAATAGACTTACTCTCACTCATGATACGTAGAACTTCAATTTGTGATGTGTTGCTTCATTGATTTTTACAGTTCAGATCCTGTATGTTCAAATGCTTTGCCAATGTTTGTTTGAATTAGTGTTATCCGCTCAATGAGTCTCTGTAATTCAGACACCATCCATCTCACACAACTTTTATGTTATGCCATTAAAGTGCCAAGGCATGCCACTCTTTGCCATGTATTGCATCTCCTTGATATAAGATGATCCTTTGGATCGCTGGTTTCCAGAAAATAGGATGTACGATTCATGTATGGCTTCATGACAAAGCAGGTATTGAACTTCATGTGGCTCAAGTTTTTTCTGCTTTGGCGCTACTTTCGCTTCTGGTCACTGGTAATTTTGTTGAAATTGTGCTTTTTCTCCATTACTTTTATTACTTTCTGTAGCTTATGCTCCTTTTGCTTCTCTTTATTTTGGAGGATGATGCTTTATTTGTTTGGGTTTCTTAGCTTGTTAATATGTATTTGTTTGTAGATCAATGGTATTGAGGCTCCTGAGAATATGCCTAGATGTATAAATAATTGCTACAACTTGGAAAGTTTTTGGAGAAACTGGCATGCCTCGTTTAACAAATGGCTTGTTAGGTGCTTTCTCAACTCATCTAGCTTTATCTGTGTGATCCTGCACTGACCCAAAATTTTTATGTGATCTCTACATTTAGATATATGTATATTCCTCTTGGGGGTACTCAGACGAAGCTGTTAAATGTGTGGGTTATCTTCACATTTGTTGCTGTATGGCATGATCTAGAGTGGTACTGCTCCTGAATTTCATCAACCTCCACTTGTGCTACAGTATCAAACTTTGTCTTTATTTGGGTACTTGTTGGTCATTTGGCTTCAGGAAACTTCTTTCTTGGGCATGGTTGACCTGCATATTCTTTATACCAGAAATGATTGTGAAGTCAACAACAAATACTTTGAAGGTACTTCCATTTGAGTGTAATTCAACTCCTTTCCTTTTATACAGTTAACTGAATAATTTTTCCCAACAAGTAAATTATCTTTTGTTGTTGTGTCATGTTACTGATCTAATTGTACTCACTAGGTGGAAAGTTCTGTTGGGAAGTTTCTGTATCGTGAACTTAGTGCTGTTGCCGGGGCTGTCACCATCACTTGTCTCATGGTATGCTGCTAAGAAAATAATGGATTGCTTGTCATTTATCATACTAAAGTTATCCTATCGTTGTATTATGTATTTAACCAAGTTAATAGTAAGTTAAGGTTTCTGAAGTACTAAAAGAAGGTCAACTTGATGTATGACAGAAAGAAAAAAACAGAAGAAACACTACTGCTTCAGAATGATAAAGTTTTTCAATGGATAATTCAAAATAGACTAAATAAAAGAAACAGGACAGATAAACTTTTTGGATTTTGCTACGTATAATCGATTGAATAGCTGAAGATGTTGATACGTCATTTTTTGTCTTCTGCCCACATCTGATCACAAGATTATTATGCATAAAGTGCATGCTGTTCTAGTATGGAATGCCTAGCAACAAAGATGCATGTTGCCTTCTGGAAAGTGGGATAAGATAATTCAAACTTCAGATTGACCATTCCATCGTGGGAGAATAAAGCAGTTGAACGTGACACCTGTTTTTGCAATTCCATTGGACTACGTGTTACTGAATACAATTAGGAACACTTGAGGTTGAAGATGTTAGATTCAATTCTTAATAACAGTTTCTTTTTCTTGTACAAGGTTGCCAATCTTGTTGGTTTTGTCATTGGATCATCGGGGATCAATTGGTTGCTCTCTAAATTTCTCCAGAAAGAAGGTACTGTATGGTTTATAATTTTTTCCTGGACATTCACATTACCACTAGAATGATGAAATTTTCCTTTTTTTCAGGACTACCTACTCTTGGTGGCATGTTTATTACGTTTTACGTTGGAACTAAGGTGACTCTCCAGATATATCCAATGATTTACTTTTGAATTTGAGAGTGCAGTGTAGTTTTGAATCCTCGGTGCGTATTAATCATGATCTGAATCTGATAATGCAGCTCATGTTTCATATCTCTGATGCCAAGAAAAAACACATCCACAGCAGATGACACTCCTTGGCAAACAGAACAGAAACAACATGATACAAAATCCATTAGCATCTCATCAGTAGATAGTACTTGGTCATTTTTGAGGAATTCATTTTCACCTTGAATTAATCCCTCAACCAACTACACCTCTATCCCAAACTAGTTAAAGAGTTTTATTTTTGAATCCCATACTAGTTGCAGTTGACTACTTGGAAGGTTACTTTGTAGTTGGATTTGGTATAATAATAGAAGTGCACCAAGTTTACTTGCTTTGGGCAGAAACTCACATATGAAAGCTTGATAACTTCAAACATTCGCGTCTGAAAGTGTGGCCTTGTGAAGGCTAAACTCACCTGGTGTGCATAATAATGTGTATAACCGCTTTTAAGTTGGTATAAAGTAGTTGTCAAATATAGAAACCGACAAGGTTGGGTTGGATTCCACATAAAGTGTGGCGAACAATTACTATTTATGCAAGAATTCAATTTTATGATCACTTTCCGGATTACGGGTTTATTGGGAATAATTATATACTATTATTTATAATCTACATTGTTTTCCGTAATTAAAGAAGAACTAGAGTTGTGATTTGCTAGATGTTGGAATTCAAACAGATAATTCACTACTCAACTCAACTCAGGTGTGTTTGATGAATCTATACGTCCTTTAAAGTCGAGAAAATGATCAAAATACTCCTTAATGTACATGTATTGGTCCTGATGTATACGGGGTCCTTTAGTTGGGAACTAGTTAACCAGGATTAATTAACTTATCCCATCACTATGGTATAAATTATCCCAAACATGGCAACCAAACGAAAATTTTGAACAGAATTTTATGGAACTAGCTTCAAATTGATTTTAAAAAAATTGTATTAAACTTTAGCAAAGTGTTTTCAACAATACACCACTTGACTTGTAGACGCGAATCAGGATTTAATCGTTCCTACATCCTAGCGGCTAGCAACCATAAACGATTACTGCTATATATTTTCCTCCCATAGCACATGTGTGTCTACATTTCAAGAGCTTCCCAAAGATAGATGCAAAAGGCCCTTACCAACTATACAAAGTGCAGCTTCCTAGTATTAGAAATTTAGAATAAGATACGACAAAGCTAACTTCTTTTGTGAGTTGATTTCATCTCTTGTAGTCTGTAGAGTAGATTAGGCTGGAATACGTAATCCTACTCTCTATCGTTTTGGCTGGTCTGGTTCATCAGTCGAATGTTATATATCGAGGTCAGGCAATGTGTCACCTTTATAAACAAGAAAAACCTTTCTCATAAAAACTTAATTACGGAATGCTTCAAATACTATAGTTGTAAACGAATTTATGTAGCTTCTTCAGTTGTAAATTCACAAATATATTTATATCACTATGTGAAGCACGGTAAGCTCAGCGAACAAATAAAACAAAACATGCTCAACATTTAGATTTTGATCAAAGTTGACTAGTATGCACAAATAATGGCATATGAAAACTTACATTGTGTATGAGAAAATTATGATAATTAACCATATAATGGCATATAACTCCTTTCCCATTTTTTCTCGCTTAATCATCCACTGGTTTCAGATGAACAAGTTAGATTCCACATATACAAAATATACTCCTTCTCTCCATTTTTTATTGTCATGGTTTCCCTTTTTAGAGTCAAACGATAAGGGTCGTTTGATAGCTGGATAAAACAAGTCTTATTCATGTATTAAACTTCGTATAACTTATACGACGTTTGGTAGGTGGATAAGAAAAAAATTATTCATGTATATACGATCTTTGGTAGGTGGATAAGAAAAAAGTTATTCACGTATATAATTAATACAGTGTTTGGTAGGTGGATAAGAAAAAAGTTATTCATGTATAAAATTAATACGACGTTTGGTTGACAATTTTTGAAATTCGCACAACTAATACATGTATAAGTTATGAGGAAATTTATGTATTTTTATCCGGAGTAGAAGCTGGAATAATTAATACGTGTATAGCTAATACATGAATAAAAAGTTAAAATTACAATATTACCCATATCACTCCCACTTGACTATTTTCTTCTTCTACATAATTAAAGAAATGTTTTAATTTAAATACAAAGTTAAAGAAGGAAAAGGTATAATTGTAAAGAAATGTTTTAATTTTAAAAATATAATTTTACTAATTTTAATATAAAAAAAAAGCAACATCCAAAGGAATAATTTATGCATAACTACACTCCACACAACTAAATCCTACATAACTAATACTTGTATAACTAATACCCGTATAACCAATACCCGCAGAACTAATACCTGCATAACTAATACCCACATTACTAATACCTGCATAGCTAATACCCATATTATTAATACTTGCATAACTGATACTCACATTACTAATACCTGCGTAGCTAATACCCACATTATTATTAATACCTGCATAACTGATATCCACATTACTAATATATGTATATATATTTTCAGCTACCAAACGACCTCTAAGAACTTTGACTAACATTTTATGATATATTTTTTTCATCAGATTGATATGCATGAAATTGCAATATATAGTACTTTTCGTATAGCTTTTGAATATATAAATGTTTTGTTTAAAATATCAAATTAATGTAATCTAATTTAACTTTGAAAATTTATCAAATTAACTTTCGAAAAGCGCAACATGACAATTAAAAGTGGACGGAGGGAGTATTCTTTTGTAGACATCAAAACTTTATGGGACTCTACAAGGTGAGTTTAATTTCAATTAGAGTTCAACTTCGTGTTCTTCTTCAAGCACGGTTTCTTCTTTATGTTCGTCAATTTTGAGGTGAGTTTTATCAAATATGTAAAACAAAATATATCATATACATAAAAAAAAGATCAATTATATATAATGAACATATCAGATACATCTAATCATTAAGTACATATCAGATACATATAAGAAACTATATCAAATTCATAAAAGAATTGTTCAGATACACAAATATACCTAATTAATCATTACTTAAGTATACATCAGATACATATAGAAGAAACTACATCAGTTACAATACATAGAAGAACGGTTCAAATACATGGAATGAATAGATCAGATACATTTGATCATTAAGTATATATTAGATACATAGAAGAAACTACAGTTTAGTCACACAAAAATCCACATTTCAGAAGAAGAAGTGTAAGTTTGATGATTTTCTCCTTAATTTATGTGTTTCAGTTACATTTCTTATTTAGATACACTTAATTATATGTATCTAGTTAACATGTATCCGAGATGCGAAATATGATAAGATTGATAATATTATAAACTCACGAAAAATGAAGTAATTAGCTCCTGAACTATTGAGATTCGTATTGCTTTTTACCCATTAACTAACATCTTCGGCAAGTATTAGAAACTTATCTATTGTTCTACTTCCTAGGTCATCCACAACACAATGCAAATTAGAAATACTAGAAATGTAACACCCCAGAAAATTCTCGAACCGCTCTTCGTACTGAGTGAGATTTTACCAAGGAATTAATTTTTTTTTAAATATTAAGGTCACTAGATGTAGCACCTTGAGTTCCAAGAAGAACTAAATAGAGTTCATTCAAGTCATTCCTAGTCCTTTAAGTTTTGGGTCAACTTCAAACGATCATAACATTTGATGAGTTAGGTGGCCCATAAGATATAAAATGAAAGGTCTTTGAATTATCTTTTCAATGCCACCGAGTTTGCTAAATTTCGAGGTCAGATGAGTGAGCAGGTTGTCCAGTTAAGGAAAGTTACCCGAAAATAGTAAGGAGTATTTTAGTATTTTCCTTACCCAATCATATTGAATTCGTTTTTAGTAAGATTTTAGGGGTCTAATCTGATTAGGTTCAATTTTATAATCCTAATATAATCCTAGGGTTTTAGTTGAGAGTTCAAGAAGAGAAAAGAAGAGAAAAGAGGAGAAAAGAGGAGAGGATCAAAGCGTTCGTTGAGATTCTTGAGTTTTGTTGCGGATTTTCGCCATGAGTTTAAGCCCCAAGAGGTATGTAAGTTTCCATAGTGTTGGGTTCGTTCACCCACACACCAAACATGAAATTAACATTCGAAATTTGTCCATAAAGATTGAAAGATTTAAGTTCTTGTTAAGTGTTCTTGAAATTCTTTCTAAATCTTGTTTTGTTGGGATTTTGATGAATTCTTGAGATGAAAGTTAGTGATTTGAGTGTTGTTTTGATTAGATTAGTGTGTACTTAGGTTGGTTAATTGAATCTAAGGAAAACTTGAGATTTTTTTTAATTAAAAGCGATTTAGGATAAAAAAATGAGAGACGAAATTCGTTGGAATTGTCTGGGGGAATGGTGGCGCGACGCGCCACGGATGCGTCAGCAGTGCACCAATATCACGCCAATACCATGTCTTTGAACCTTAGGGGCTGGCACCCCGTGCCAGGAATGCGTCAGGTTCGCCTGCCCCCAATCATTTTTCCGTTGGTTGTCCTGTTTGAGTCCCTTTTAAGTGTACCTTCACTCCCTTTGATTCTAAACTACTTCTAAACACCTAGAAATCATTCATAACATGAATCATAACCTTGAATTCATAATTAAAATTCAAGGTAGAGTTAAGAGTTAAGCCTTGAGAGTTCTTTCGAACATTAAGAAAGTCTTTTTGAGGAGTCTTCTACAAATTCAAATAACTTGTTTCAAGACTCGAGAAGTGAGTATGAGAATGAGAAGAATGTATTCATTAGTCTACTTTATCATCACGAGATCCTTCATATCATAAACCATAACTCTTGAATTCATAATTCACATTCAAGAGAGAGTTAAGATCGAGAGTAGAGTTCAAGAAAGTCTTTGAGTTCAATTGTGAATCTTTTGAGATCAACTATCGATTTTTACTTAAGATTTGAGAAAGTAAGTATGAGAATGAGAAGAGTCATATACACGAGTTCCATATTTTCATGTAGACCCTCGAGTCGAGTCGTTCATGCCTATAAATTCTGCATGAACTTCATAAATTGAGCATCTTTGACAGGATTAGTATCTTCAAGTTCTAAGTCTTGAGTATTGAGTTCCTAACCCATTTGAGATTATATTCATAATCATGAGACTATTACATGTTATCCATGAAGTCCTTGAGTTGAGTTGTTCATTCCCATAATTCCGCATGAACCCTATGAGTCGAGCAATCTTGAGATGAGAGGTATCATTGAGTCCTTGAGTTGAGTTGTTCATGTTCATAATTCTGCATGAACCCTCTGAGTCGAGCATTCTTGAAATGAGTATTACCATTGAAGTTTTTGAGTTCTGAGTTGTTGAGCCTCGAGTATTTGAGTTCTATCTATGGTTATTGAAAACCTTGAATTGAGTCGTTCACGTCCATAATTCAGCATAAACCATATTTTAAGAAGTCTTTTACAAATGCTTTAAACTTGTTTTAAGATATGAGCATTGAGCTGAGTAAGAGTAGTGAAGTTCATTTTCTTCAAAAGATTATATGGGATCTAAGTATTCCCAAAGAGTAAATGTTTTCACATTTAAACCAGAGAGGAAACACCGATTTCCAAGAGAGCCTTTGAGCTAGTTTTTGAGTAATTATCTCAAACCACAGAAAGAGTTATATTTTTAAATATATGAGCTGAGTATATTTTTGGGAGTAGTATTGAGCACCGATATAGGGACGAGTTCAAATAACTCAAGTCTCCCTAAACCATGTAGCTAACGTGGGTAGAAAGGGTCATACTTTTTAGATGATTCCTTAATGCTTTTAAGCATAGCTTAGTGGATCCACTTAGTTGAGAGATCTTATACCTTGGCAAAGTATAGGACAATTCTAGCAGCATGAGCGAGACGTTGTATCATCACATAGCTCATAATGATGGTTGTCGGTTAGAGAAACTCCCACAGAGATATTTTGTATTCTTATATACACAAAGTTTACTTTGTATTTTCATATACAAGCAAATTTTATCTTGTATCCCTACATACAAACTGAGTTACTATTGCATTTTTTCAATACATTGAGTTATTTTTTACTGTTTTAAAAGCTTTCCATATATTACATTTGTATTGTTGCTTTATATTGAGTTGAGTATCCAGAGTTGAGTACCCATAGTCGAATATCTTATTATTGAGTCAAGCCTTATTTCATTGAGTTGAATATCTTATCTTTGAGTTGAGTATCTTATTCTTGAGTTGAGTTTAGTTGAGTGAGTTGAGAAGAGGTAAGTATGTTTCTTTTTTATCAAGTTTCAAGCTTATATTATGCTTTAGAATTCCCATTACCTGCTCGTACATTCCATGTACTGAGCCAATTGGCCTGCATCGTTTCATGATGCAGATACAACTATTCGGGATCATCAACAGAAGATTCGTTGATACCACATGGAGTTCGAGTTAGCTATGGTGAGCTTCCTTGCTTCCGGAGAATTTCATTTACTTTTCAATTTTGTCAGGATGTCGTGAGTCTTGTCCCGACTTCCATCTTTGTCATTTAGAGGCTTCATAGATAGACAGTAGAGTTTGAGAAGTTTGTTTCATTTATCTTATTAAATGTATTAAAGACTTGAGTTGCCTATCGTTGGCTAGTTGTGTATTCTACTTATATTCAGAGTAAATCATTTGAGTTAAAGCTTTGTATTTGAGTTTCACGAATTTTATTCTGTTTTAAGTTTTTGCATGCTTAAGTTAGTCTTCCGCTTGTAGTCAGCCAGGATGAGGGTTCGCTTGGATACCAGCAATGGTTCTCAAGTGCCGATCACGTCCAGGGCGTAGACTCGAGTCGTGACAAGTAACCAATACTAGTAAAAACAAGAAAACCCAAAATCAAATGGCATATTCCAAAATGAAAATAAATGAAGAAAAAAAACATAACTAGCTTACTTTTTGAAAAATAATTACAAAAATATAGCAGCATTAATTCACTATGATTTTATGGCATATAAATACTAATTTGATGTCTATGAATCACGTAAAGTTGAATCCAAATGATTCCTTTCCTACCTTTTTTTAAATTAAAATTAGTTATCTACTTATGATTACATCTCATCCATTATATTCATAATTATCCGGCTAAACACATATATGATCTTTTTAATTTGTCCTCATTTTTATTTTGACACTCTATCTTAATCGTATTTTATTTTAATTCTTCAAATCCTATTGTTTATATACATCTAAACACAAAATACTAATTTTATGATTTCTAATTTTTTATATATATATGTTCTTCAACTGTGATTTTGCATTTTACAAATCGACGTACGTTTTAGTTTTCATAAAAAAAAAAATTGACGAACAAACATCTATTTTTTTAAAAAAAAAAATTCTCTTAAAAGTTTCTTTGTATTTTGCGTAAAAAATAATCGATGAAAGTGCATCACATTTTTTAAACAATCAATTAAATTAAATAACTCCATGTATTTTTTATTTATTTATATTCAGGTTATCTAGGTTTAACTCAAATACTAACTTTCTATTTTTAATTCAACTCAATACGAATAAAAAATTATCCTTAGTACGAGTAAAAAAGGACTCTTATTCATAACACTACTAAAAAAATCGATGCAATATATGCTAAGCACGGACCCAACATCCTATATTTTTGAAATGATAAATGCTTCAAAATACACAACTATAAACATCATTAGCTATATTTATATAAAGTATGTCGAATAAGTACTTAAGTTTACATGGCAGAATGCCTTCACAGGTAATATATTGCTCAGAGTACATTGTCCTAAATTGAATTTATAGTGCAATACTATTCCCTTCGTCTCATATCAGTTGATCATCTTATTAAAAATATATGTTTCATATTACTTATCCACGTTACTAAATCAAAAAAGCATTAATCCAAATTATCCTATATTACCCTTACAATTAATTCTTTTTAAAAGTGTTCACATTTGTTTGTAAAATTTTCAAGAAATTTTTTAGGAATGAATTAGTAAAATTATCTTCTTATTTATGATTTCTTATTATGCTTGTAAAAAGAAAAATGATCAGCTAATATAAGACGGAGAAAATACTAAAAGTCATGTTAATTAGAGTCATTAGCTTAGATCAGATGATTATTGAGCTGATTATATTAACCACAATACACTGCATTTTTTTGTTACTATTTTGACTTAAAGAAAGAATAAAACCCCATCATTCTCATCAAGGGGACTGCAATTCAAGAGTTAGAGTGCTTCACTAAAGCAATGATTTTAGGCCTCCAAAAATAAGGCCGCAAATTTATTTAATGTTAAATATAGATATAAATATAAATATGTATTTATTGTTAGTATTAATCGAAATTTTCTTAATAGTCTGTAATCACTTTTTCATCAATCATTATGTACATATTCTTAAAATTTACTATTTTCTAAAAATATAATATAATTAAAAGGCGTAGACAAATAATTTGCAGTTACTTTCTACTTTTCAAGTTGTCTAATTCACTTCAATTTGAAATCAATAATGCTTAAACGTTGGTTTTGTAAAACTTTCTCAATTCTTTGGGGGCGTCTTCTTAGACATTTCAAGCTCAAACTAATATATTACCAAATAATTAAATTTTAAAAGGCGTTGTCTTAACTTTGAATGTGTTGTAAGTGTAGCAATCACTTGTATATAATTTATTTAGACCTATTTTTATAAATAAAAGTAATAATAAATATTATACAAATAAAAAATGATACTCTATTTGGCATACTCAATTAAGTGAAATCTTAATTCTATTTTTATGTACTGCTAGAATAATTTTGATAAGTTTGTGTAATATCTGACTCAATTGAAAAAGTTTTTTAAAACTATAATCAATAAGAACTTATCTAAACATTTGTAGTGTTATGTAACGTACAATAATTTATATATGATATTCATATCTTACAAAATATACAATAAATGTTATACTGTCAATTAAAAAAAAAATCAAATTATAATTAGCTATAGTGTATTTAAAAAAGTTATGAATATAAATATATATAATATATCATTAAATAAACATAAGAATTCAATTCTACGTGAAAAATGTCAATAATAAATCAATCTTCCTACAATTTTGATTTGAATTTGGTGATAAAAAAGATTATGGGTATAAGGAACCAACAGACGGACAAGTTCCGAGGATAGGTCAGTGAAAGCTCAGACCACCACATTTTTTCTGCAACTCCTTTACATTAATATCCTCGTATATCATTTCTACGACTTTTTAGAAAGATTTATCCCAAAAAAGGAGAATAGCTTTGCTTAATAACGAACTTGGCAAATATGACCATTTATGTAATTTGAAAATCCTTCAAATCAACATCTTGAAAAACACTACAAACTCTTCCGTTTAACTTATTAAGGGAACAAATATCTTCGTTGTAATAATTTCTTTCAACGACTGTTGAAAAGTCAGAATATTAAGATTTTTAAAATCATCGATGAAAATTGCATCTCTGTAACATTGACCCAGAACTCAATAGCATGAGTGTCAGTGTCGTGATCAATTTGTATTTTTTTTATATATGGTTTAATTTTGTTTCATTCGTTTATGGAATAGTAGTTCATGTTAGACTGGTGTGATGAGCGAGGCCCCTACCGATAGGGGAAAGGAGAGAAAATTGAATTATGTATATGAATTTGAGTCGAGTCACAAAACGATTATGATGTGCCCTTTTAGATAACCTTCTTCACTCAAAGGTGGATGATAAAAAATGAAAAAAAAGTATAAAACTAGTCAAAATTTGTAATTTATTTATGAAAAAGAGAACAATATGATGTGTTTATAACAAACTCTTCCACGCTCTCCCTTTCCTCTCCTCCTTCCCCCTCTTTTTTTTAGACTTCAAAATTTAAGGAAATTGACGGCAATATATACAATTTTAATTGAAGATTAATCCTCGCTCTAGTGAAGAATCAATTAGCAAAAGACCTACATTCTCCTAGCCGTGACAAGATTTCCTTAAAACTAGGCAGTTCATTTGGTTCTGCTTAGCAATATGCAATAAGTCTTCCAATTGTACATGTGAGAGTTTTGTATTTCAACGAATTGTATTTTTGTATCAATTGTATTTGTATTTATATGAATACAATATGCATTCATCCTCTCTCTCAAATATATTTGTATTCAATCAAAGAGAGGATGAATACAATTGTATTCCTTGTATTTCGAATACAGTTGATAAAAAATAAATAAAGAATACAATACAAAATATAATTTTGTTGTATTTTGAATACAATTGATACAAATAAATACAGAATACAATGCAAAACAAATATAAAATACAATCATCTCTCCTCCGCCTCTCTCATTCCTCTCTCGATCTCGCTCGCTTCTCTCAATCTCGCTCTTCTCTCTCCTCTTAATGTGTATTCATTTTGATACAAATCAGTTTGTATTTGTATCTTTTTCTCTAAAATCCGTGAAAAACTACATTTTCTCCCAGATCTCACTCGCCTCTCTCCTCCCTCCTCCCCTAACATTTTGCTATTATCCATATAGAGTCCTATTTAAGGCCTAATATTACTATTTTGAAAGTTTCCCATAAAAATCAGCAATCTTTTATGCATTTTCCTGTCATATTGTGAAAACACACAATGTCCATTATTATGCAATTTTGACAAACTTTTTCCTGAATATTATGATTGTTAGTCAAGCACTCACCAGTTCCAACTCATCTTGTGGTTCAGCTCCAAGGGCAGTTACCCTTTCTCGAGAGGTGTCAAGCGACACGCAGGTCAATTTTTTATTTTATACCTATATATATATATATTTCAAATGTGTAACGACATAGGCAAAACATTAATATTTGAACAAGATATATCGACAAAATGTGAATTTACTTGTGTGTATGTGTTGTGGGGAAGCAATAGAAATTGGTTCCCATATAGTCTCGCTTGATACAAACTCGAGCCTCAAAGTTGCTCACTAGATAAATTGAAAAAGGCATGGTAATGATTTATTAGTGTCGAAATTAAGAATACAATAGCCCGCACATAAACTTTGTCATTGCAAGTTTAATTATTGTTTTTTTTCCTTGTGTGAAATATGTTCACATATTTAATTACAACATGCACAAAGACAAGGTAAATTACATTGATTCTTTATAGCTTAATTAAGGAATGTTTCAAACATTATAGTTGTAAGAAAAATTGTTTAACTTCTCGAGTTGTATTTACTTTATAAGATAATTGTTGATAGATTTACTAATATTTTTATATGACTGGGCCAAGTGCTATCAAGTTCACTAATGAACAAATAAAATGAAACATGTTCAATACTTATTTTTTTATCAAAGTTGACTCGTATGTGCACACAATAATGTTATATGAGAATAAATACTTGTATAACAACTATCTAGTGACTACTAATAACAAACGGATGGATTGAATCTAATTTGGATGGATTGAAAATGAATTTAGAAAAAATGAATTAAATTTCAATTCGCCCATATTAGTAACTTATCTATTACTCTACTTCCTAGACCTAGACAATCCACAGCACAATCCAAACACTAGAAATACTAGAAACCAAACAAGCAAGTCCAATTTCAAATGGTATATTCCACCAGAAAAATAAATGAAAAAAAAACATAACTAGCTAACTTTCTGAAAAATAATTGCAAAACTAAGCAGCATTAATCCACTATCATTTTATGGCTTATAAATATTAGGCATAATACATAAATTTGTTCTTTAACTTGGTCTCATTTCACATTTATGTCATCCATCTTTAGGTGTGCACAAGTAGACATTTAAATTTGTATAAAGTTGAACAAGTAGACGTTGAATCCTATGGGACATAATACACATAGGACATCGCGTAGGACGCAAATTTTCATGTTAGATGTCATGTTGGACGTGTGTATTTATTTGTTCAACTAACTTATACAAATTTAATTGTCTACTCGTGCACACTCAAAATTATGGAATATAAATGTGTTAGAATTATGACCTCCTTAATTCTATAAGGAACACGTACTTATTACTTGTTACTTACTATTTGAAGTTAGCAGTAAATAAATCGGTAAAATAATTTGTTCAAAACCTCGTATTATTTATAGCCCTTTCAAATAACACAGTGAATACACAGTCAAGTAACCTACGGCATTATAAACTCTAATTCCTAGCTACCCAAGACAAAAAACCCCAGGTTTAAGTCTTCTATCGTTCTCCAAGTTCTTCAAACTTGTTAAACGAAACCTACTCACAACACTTGATCGTAATCAAAACTCTTGACTACAATCTCACACCTTTTCTCTCAACTCGCAGCACCCCCCAAGTAAATATCAAAACTCTCTCAAACCTCTTGATCGTGTTTTGATTTTTCTCTCAATGTAAGTGCGCAATTTTTTCCAGTGAAACTATTGCCCTATTTATAGATTTGGACTTGAATCCAAAACCTATTTCAACTAGAAATCCTACTTGTGCTCTGCTTCCTTTTTCTCGTGAAACTTAGAAGCTCACGCGTAGGATTCCTACTTCATGTAGAACTCCTAACAAACTATGTATTGCTTCGTTATTTCCGAAACCTTCTCCCCGTCAGATTTGAATTAGCTGGAACATGTTGATACGACCTGTTCTATGCAACTTGACACTTTGACATTCTTCAAAACATTTAGACCTTTCGCGTCTTACAAATTCCCCCTTTTTGAACGATGGCAAACTATTTAAACTTCTGTATTGAATCTGTATTGCATTGAACAAAATAACATGTGGACGCGCATGTGTATGCAGTGGATGCAAGCAATCTTTCCCCCTTTTGACATCAAACAAAAATACGAAAAGCAGTAATAACCAAATACATCATAACAAAAAAAAACACAAAGAATTAGTCATTAGCTACACAAAAGAAGAAAGCAACAAAAAGTCATCATCCACAACAGTTAGTAAAGCACATTACAACTTCAAGAGAATTTCAAACACATGACACAGCATGGGGAGGCATATCTACACTGAAGGTGGCACACAAGACGATGAGGATGGGGAACCCTTAGCGAACATAGCAACAAGAATCTTAAGATGAGCAGAGTTTGATGATCTCTCTGTCTCCAGTGCTGCTTGAGCCGCCAATTCTTCCTTGAGTTTAGCATTTTCTTCAACCAACCCAGCATGCTCAAGCCCATAGTTAATATGTAATTGATCCATAGCATATGAGTGAGAGGCCCTAAGAGCAGCAATTTCCTCATTCTTTGTAATCAATCTTCAAGCGTTGCATATGAGCATTAGGCCCTCTAGATGTAGCAGGTATGACAACATGATCTATTTCCCCAACACATCCTTTGTAGTTTGTTCTTGCCGCTCTTTAATTGGGATGTGAAAATACTCAAATACCTCTTCTAACCATAATCCATACCCAAGTCCATGGTCTTTATCATCATGTACACAGATCCTGTGAATGTGACTCAGGACTAATTTAGGTAGATTGATTTGAACTTTGGAAATCAACAGTTCTATTAGAGTAAGGTCCAAATAGTTCGCTTCAGTACACTTCTGTGATCTAGGAAGAAGGATTTTATGCACTACATCAAGGGCTGATGACAGTCCTTCCAAAGGAGGCCATGTGCGCTTGACGTAGTGACACCATCCCTCATTTGGTACACCCAGATTTTCAGACAACACCTCATCAGTTAATATAAAAGATATCCCACCTACCTTACTAGTAATAGAAGATGCAGACCCAACAACATTGATATAAAACTCCCTAGTTTCTTTCCTCCCCATTTTACGCCTTCTATTCCCTTGTAAAAATAGAGCATTCCACCCTTGTGCCTGTATCAGTAGAAGTAATTCCCCCATTTCAATTCCCCCAATACATGTAACAACCCTGCCCCTAATCACCTTTATTTTCTTAAATGCCATAACTCTCGCCTTACGAGTTTCAGCAGTAATAACCATATCATCTGCAGAATCAACAGTGTGACTAGATTTATTGACTGGTGTGAACGTAGTATCTTGTTTCTTAAAACTACCCATAGATGCACTTCTCTTTCTTTTCTTATCTTTCTTAGTTTCAACGATATCATTAAGAATATCAATAGGATTTTCAGGAGGGATAAACTTACTTTTTATTCCATGGGACTTCTTGGTAAACCTAGTGAGTAGCGTTGCGCCCAAATCACGATGTACCGCCCTAGTAACCTTTGCTGGAATCACCACTGATGGTGCAAAATATGGGTATTTTCCAAAGACTCGACGAAGTCGGGAACGGAGTTGCTTAGGGATCATCATAACCAATGGAGTATCATCGTATTCTCTATGCGTAGTATACACATATTCCTTAGACAATTTTAGTCCCCCCTCACAATGTGAATTCAATCTCTGAGAATGTTTTTCCCCCTGAATCGAGGCATCTACCATAAGTGGGTATGCAAGATGTGTCACACCGAAGGAATTGATGATCATGATATCGGGAAAGATGAACGGACTGTTTGGGTACTCATATGGTATAATAGCAAGATTGTGGTTTTCAGAAGGTGAAGTCATGGTTTGAGAGATACTTTGAGCTTAGGGTTTCTGTGGAGGAAGAAGAAATGAGATGTGTTTTGGAGAGTTAGTGTTGGGAAGTGAAAGCGCTTTTAGAAGGAGAAAAGAGAAACAGGATTGATTTGATAGTGTGGAGAGATTGATTGGAATTTTTTGCGGTTTAATCATATTTATCTGACAGAGTTCATTTAATACAAGAACAGGTGGGAAGACACGTCACTATTTTTAGTCCTTTTTTAGAAGTAAAGTGTACATACATTTGGTTGTGAGATGATAGCCTTTGAAGTCTTAATCCCTTGAGTTACTAGTTTCCTGAGAATTGCAGCTTCTTTAGTTACAGTGTATAAGAATTATTAAAACTTAACATATAATGTAATGGAGGACCCTAGTCTATTTAGTAAGGCAAAGATAGTTAGGTGATTTTGATCATCCCTAACTCTAACATGTTCCTTTCAAAGTGTTCCCTTGCTAATGCCTTAGAGAATATGTTAGCAATTTGTTGTTCAGTGGCACAAATTCATGGAGAATCGTCCATTTTCCACATTATCTCTCAGAAAGTGATGATGAATGTCAATGTGTTGGTTCTCTTATGTTGTACAAGATTTTTTGCAATGTTGATTGCACTTGTGTTATCGCAAAAGATTGGGACACACTTAACACTAAGACCAAAATCACTGAGTTGTTGCTTAATCCATAATAGTTGAGCACAACATGAGGCTGCTGCTACATATTCAGCTTCTGCGATGGATAGTGCAATCGAGTTTTGTTTCTTTGATCCCCAAGAAATTAGACAAGATCCTAAGAAGTGAGCCATACTTGTGGTACTTTTTCTGTCTGCTAGATATCCAGCATAATCTGTATCAGCATATCCTATTAATTCAAAGTTACTCCCTTTGGATACCATAGTCCTAAATCAGTGGTTCCTTTCAAGCTTCAAAGAATTCTTTTAACAGCTTGGAGATGAGATTCCTTGGGGTTGATTTGAAATCGAACACACAAGCCCACACTGAACACAATATCCGGCCTGCTGGCAGTAAGATACAAAAGTGAACCAATAATACCTCTATACAATATTTGTTCCACTGCAGAACCTGTTCCTTCGAGGTCTAACTTTGTGGATGTGGCTATTGGGGTGTCTATTTGTTTGGCCTCTTCCATTTTGAATCTTTTGAGCAGTTCCTTGACATATTTTTGCTAGTGAATTAATGTACATGTGGATGTTTGCTTTATCTGAATCCCCAAGAAGTAGTTTAACTCTACAATCATGCTCATCTCAAACTCATTGCTCATAAGTTTTGCAAATTTGTTTGTGAGTGCCTTGTTTGTAGCTCCAAAAAATGATGTCGTCAACGTACACTTGTACAATTAGTAAATCCTTTCTTTTGTTTCTGAGAAAAAGTATGTTGTCAATTTTACCTCTTGTATACATGGTCAGGATAGTCAATCTTCTCAAAACCAGGAGGTTGTTTAACATACATTTCTTCTTAGAGTAATCCATTGAGGAAAGCACTTTTTACATCCATTTGATACAAGGTGAATTCCATGTGTGCTGCAAATGCTATGAGTAACCTGATTGCTTCCAACCTTGCCATCGGTGCGAAAGTTTCATCATAATTTATCCCTTCTTCTTGATTGTACCCTTGAACTACCAACCTGGCTTTGTTTCTGGTTATTGTACCATGTTCATCTAACTTGTTCCTGAATACCCACTTTGTACCAATTATAGTTTTGTTTGGTGGTTTGGGTACAAGGTTCCAAACTTTACTTCTTTCGAATTGGTTCAGTTCCTCTTCCATAGCTATTATCCAATTTGTGTCTTGAAGAGCCTCACTGATCTTCTTTTGTTCTATCATAGACAAGAATGCATTGAAAGCACAAAGATTTTTCATACCTGATCTGGTTGTTATTCCAGAAGTGAGATCAGTGAGTATATTGTCCAAAATATGTGATCCTTGATATTTGTAGTCTTTTAGGACCAGATTGGGAGTTTCTGTATCTTGACCATTAGTAGGTTCTGTTTGTTCTTCTTCAGACACCCTTCCTTCTTGGTCGTTAAGAGCATGAATGTTGATTTCATCATTTTCATGGAGCAAATATGTTCCCTTTTTCCTGTTCCTTTGCATTATCAATGGATACCCCTGGGATTTCATTATCTTCCTACAAGTTCTGGTTAGACATAGTATTGTACTCATCAAATACAACATGTATACTTTCTTCCACACACATGGTTCGTTTGTTCAGAACCCTATAGGCTTTGCTATGTGTGGAGTATCCTAGAAAAATTCCCTCATCACTTCTTGCATCAAATTTTCCTAACAGGTTTTTTCCATTATTACGAATGAAACATTTACATCCAAATATTCTTAGATGCGAGATTGGTTTTCTGCCTTTTAATAGCTTATAAGGGGTTTTATCTAGCAGAGGTCTTGGCATGCATCTATTTATGATATAGAATGCAACATTAATGGCTTCAGCCCAGAATTGGTTGGTGATTTTGCTAGCAATCATCATTGTTCTAGCCATTTCTTGAAGGGTTCTATTTTTTCTTTCTACTACACCATTCTGTTGGGGGTTCTAGGAGCAGAGAAATTATGATCCACTCTGTGAGAGTCACAGTACTTAGCGAATTTTGTGTTTTCAAATTTGGTACCATGATCAGGCCTAATTGATATCAATTGTTTTTCAAACTTGTTTTGGAGTTTTCTTATAAGAGATAAGAAAAAAGCTTCAAATGCATCATCTTTGGAAGCCAAAAAGAGAGTCCAAGTATACCTGGAGTAATCATCAACCAGAACAAATACATATATTTCCCCCCTGCTTTTGACTCTCATAGGACCACATAAGTCCATATGTATCAGTTCAAGAGACCTGATTGAACTTATGGCATGTTTGGGTTTAAAGGATGATTTTACTTGCTTTCCTAGAGTACATGCTTCACAGACTCTGGTTGTCACGACCCGGGAGCACCCCCTAGTCGTAACCGGCGTACTCGACCTCGAAGAGGTTTAATACAAGCCTCTTAGCATTCATTCATCGCATAGACACTAAAACCATAAGGAATTTAAAACTTTCTTTACCAAGAAAAACATTGCATAAAAA
>JAJOOS010002012.1:0-48280 GCA_029582725.1 Solanum chiquidenum
GCGTCCAGCAAACTAGAGGCAGCACTCCTCCAAAAGACAGCAACAACAAAGAGTAGCCAAACTGCAGAAAACATCAGATTTAAGCAAACAGTATAAATAGATGAGATGTAAGCAATAGAAAATCAAAACCAAAAATATATACACTCCTGTTGTGTGTGTGTTTATCGTGATTTTCTTCACATCTTAATCAAGTAATGTATCACCTTATTACCGTCTAGTTTTTCCCTCTATATCGCATGTGATATGCTCAAATTTTCTTAGCTAACCTGCCCTATTTATCTTATCATTTTTCTTCTATGATTCGGCTTGTAACTCTCCCTCCTCCTTCCTTTCAACCATCCCCCATAAGCAAGAACTTGAACACATGTAAGAGACAGAGATGTAATAACACGTAAGAGCATTGCATTAGCTTACGTAAATTCACCAAACTTATACTGCTTGCAAGGATTGCTCACTGGTTGAGATGTAACAAGTGGGAAAAAAATGATTTTGGCAGTTAAAACACGAAAATGCACTTGCATAACGCCTCTTTGACTCTTTCTACCAAGGGCAACCTTAGAAACTCTCTGTAATACAATCTTTTGTCAGTTAAATTACTTACTCCTTGAAATTTAGAGATACTCATAAGTCATATCAATACAGAGTTAAAGAAATCGATCCGACAAAAACAATTCTGAACCTGAAGTTTGCAACAGAAAAAAGGAAAACAGAAGCTCCTTGCAGGTTCAGAAAGACTTTATGAGCAGCAAAAGCGAAATGCAGCTTTAAGCCACAAGATGAAAGAATTTTAATGCAGACATGAAATAAGACTAGGTCAGAAATAAAAACCTCTTGTGGTTTCACAAAATAACGAGGGGAAAAGCTCATTGGTGTTGTTAGCTACAAGATGAACAAATGGCTAACTGATTCATGTTCAAACATTGAATTGACCTTCTTCAAGTATATCCCAGGGCAAGTAAGAAACTCCCAAGTATAGGCAATATAGTTGAAATCTGAGTAAGATGGTTCTCTAGGATGGCAACAATGGCCATCTTAATCAGCTCCAGGGGTTTTGGTCTAGTGTCAAGAGAGCAGCACCCAACTGTGGGTTAGGCGCATCTCACGAGGTTGAACTCTACATTGGACAAAAACCTAGTATTTTCAGGGAAGAAGATAAGAGGAAGAAAGGTCCATTATCTGAGTTTCAAACCGTGCACTAGCTGACACTTTGGAGATTTCTCGGTTATCAAAATAAAAAAAAAAGATGTCTTAATAAAGAAAGAACCAAAAGACTCTGTTAATCATGTTGAAGTGCTAAGCAGAAGATAGACAAGACAATGAGTTTTGCTAATAGGTTGGAGAATGTTTTCAACCAGAAAATTTGGCAAGAATCATGATGTGCAGCTTGTTATACCAAAGGTAAGACATAACCAAATCTTGTTGATCCAGTGAACTGATGGCAATGCTTACAAGAGGGACAAATAAGAGAGCTGAGTTCTTTGAATCTGCTTGCCTGAACGGCTTCATTCAGGTAGTACTATTCCTATATTTACTGACTTGTTGACTTCATTTTCTATATGATAGTTGAAAAACATTAGAAAAGAACTACACATAGGAAGAGATCCTTATTCTCTAAAAATTACCCCGCCTCTAATTGGCATTAGACAGAAGTAATCATAATGACGTCAGATGTAAGAAAACACATGCATAAATTATAAGGATATTCCAACAATTTTTGACACGCTACCAACTAAGAGTGGGCCGTTAGCCGTAGAACTATGTTTTTGTACTCATTACTAATACAGTTCACCTAAAGCATTGTTTACTCAGAACAGTTATATGTTGCAAGAAAATGGCAGACTATAAACAACACATGACAAGACAAAATTTAGGATAATATATCAAGGCACGCAAGTCAACAAAACCTTTCTACTTAAGTTCCTAACTAAAACCTCAACTAGGCGATCCATTTAGATCCCAGCATGAAACTGTCCAGAATCCTCCGCCGCAAAACATAATCTACGATAAATGAATACAAATACACCAAAAGAAAAGAATGATTCTTCTGTTGTTAATAGGTTTTATCATAAAGGATCTTTTCAATTTGACCATCCACCGTGTCATGTTACATGGATTAATCAGCAATCTAAATTCCTCATGACAACTCTTCAAACACACAAGTTCCCAAAAACATGGAAATTTGAGTCGCGTCGAATGTGGTAGAATGTCTAACGAGGAAAAATGGAAAGAATGCATCTCACTCACTTTTTGCAACTGGCCATTCCAAAGGTGCTATACTAAAACCAAATTGTGATGTTCATATGAATTTATGGCTACGCTTATGACAATGGCAAACAAAAGAGCTATGTTCCTAGAGTCTGCTCTTTGAACAACTCATTCTGCAAGTACTATGTTCATTATTTGTTTACTTATCGCATTTTTTTCTTATATGATAACTGAATAACATAATAGAACACTTCACACTGGAGAGAGATCCGTCTTCTCACCTGGTCTGTTCACCTAATGCCTTTTTTTTTTACCGAAAGCAATCTATGTGGCAAAAGCATCACAGCATACAAACAACTCATGCAGAGACAAATATTAGAATAACAAAATTGGTCATGATCCAGTTCTAATACCCCTTTGCCACAAAACAGAACTTGAGATCAACAAATCCAAATACGCCTAAGAGATAAACGGTTCTCGTGCTGTGATTCAGATAATCTTCTATCTTTCTCCCTTCATTTCATATGGATTCACCACTAAATCCATTTCCTGATGATTATTCTCCAAACACCAAGTTCTAGATGACTTAAAAAATGTACATACATCAGAACTTAACCTAACCAATGATCATAAATGAAGCAATATCCTCACTTATTATTAGCTTGACTTTCTGGTTATCTAGTATGGGAATCTAGAATATGTTGCATTTTGGCCTCTCAACAAACAGGATAGGCACTCAACATTGATAGCGTTCTCCCACCTTCCAACACACCTCATCTTCACCCCACCCTCGTAGCCCTCATCCCCACCAGGCCACCACCCAACACACCCTACCCTCCACCTTCACCTCTCTTAGTATTTTAGTATTTGTCTTAGATTATACACAAATGTTTTTAGGATAATAATTTTTCGCTAGCGTACCGAACACAAGATTAGTGGTAAGGTCTGCATACACCTTACCCTCCCAGACCCCACTTGTCGGATTCCACGGGGTATGTGTTGTTGTTGCATACCGAACACAGCAAAATAAGTAAGAAACCCACTTATTTTCGTAAATAACAGTTTCCATCATACCAAACACACCCCTAATATCCACCAGCCCAGACTCTACCATCACATCTTGAAATTGGCTAGCTTAACGCTAACTACCAGCCTAACCACAACCCTCTTCCTTTATCCGGACTTAGGAACATACGATGTGACTAAACTCACACAACCCATACACTACTATTATTAACAAAAACTCAAACACATAATTAGAAAGAGCACATACCATCCTCTTAGAAATGAAGAACATCCATCGTCATTACGATAATAGCCACCACCATCATGATACATATGCTGAGGTGGTGGTGGTGGGGGATACTGATCATTAAAATACCCCTGATAACCCTGAGGCCCAGGAGGTGGTGGTGGAGGAGGATACCCTCCGTTATAAAATCCCGGTGGTGGTGGCATCCCTTGCCCCGGGTACCCTTGTGGTTGCCGTGGCGGTGGTGGTCCATACCCTAAAAAACAAAAATTGTCAATTCAAAACACAAATTAAGTTCAATCACACAACAATCAATTATTAGTTGCGCAGACTCTTCACTTTTGATTCTTAAAAAAAAGATACACAATTTTTAAAGAATCCAACACCCGCTAATCGATTTGTTACCTGGTGGAGGGTAGTCAGGGTAAGGACCTTCATGAACATGTTGATAACTCATTATGATGGTGTGATTTGAATGGGGGGGGGGGAATGAATAAGAAGGGTAGGTAGATGAGCTAAATAAAGGGATGTTAATACTTAGGTGGTAAGGTACAGGTCAGGTGAGAAGATGAATTGAAAAAAATAATTAATATAATTATGATAGTCATTCACGTGTTAGCAAACAGAGACTACTTCCGTGATCATCATTTTCCATGAGAGAGTTTAGTTTAATACTCCCTCCGTCCACTATTGTATGTCATGATTTCTATTTTTAGAGTCAAATTATAAGAACTTTAACTAACATTTTAAATAGACTTGAGTAAATTTCTAAATTTAAAATGTGTCACATAAATTAAAATAGAAGAATTTTTTTTATTTGTTTGTATGAATGTTCAAGATCATGAAAAATATTTTAGAGTATTTTATATATTTTTCAATATTACAAGATTTTTAAAAAATTATTTTTTTTTTAATTTTCATATAAAATCAGAAATAAGCGAACAAATTAAAACGGGGAGTATATGATTGATTACCCCTTGATCTTAATTTATATGATTTTTTTCTTTGGAAAATTTTCAAAATGTATGCCCAATATTATTACATCACGTGTCTCGATTTTTGTGACACTTTTTGGTTTTTCAAAAATCAAATAGTTTAAGTTTGACCGACAATTTGCGTATGAAATTTTCAATTTTTTTGAAATGAAATTTATATATTTGTAAGCTACATAAAAGGTATTATAAGTTACAATAACTGATAGTTCAAAATGTTTAAAGATCTATGAAAAATTTACGGTAAAAATTGACTTGTTTGAATCTCGAAATTCGAAAAGTGTCTTATAAAATAGGACGGAGAGAGTATTATATTTTCTATCTCAATTATGTAATACCATTTATTTTGGTACTATAACATTTAAGAAAAAAAATTAAAGAATTTTCTTTTTAAATGGATTGAAAGAAAAAGAGAGGAATTATCTAAAACCACATCGAGGAGAAGATGGTATAAAACAGTTTCCATAATCACAAGGCTCTATAGTTACAACTTATGTCCGAATCTGAAAATGGAATCGTTTTTTATAGTATCGTGGAGCTTGACATTATTAATGAAGTTGAAATTTAGGTTTGATAAATCAAAATAATTTTCAACTTTGTATTATTCCAATTCTTGGGAACATTTTGATAAACTTATATCTCGAGATTGGGAGGATTTGGTGCTCATTTGATGTAGTTTTGGATCGAATATTATACCTCAAAGTTTCATATGTGTTACTTGTATGTCATAAACATCTTAGGTATATATCATATATGTCACGTGTATATTATATGTATATCACTTGTATGTTATGTATAAAATTGATGCACATGATACACATAAAATATATACAAGATATGTACATCAGTACATGTATACAATGATATAAATATGACATACATGATTATCTTCCTCGATTTTCTTTTATACCACAATGAATTTGGATTAGTTCTAGATTCTCCCAATCTTCATAATGGTCTCCTTCAAGTAATTTCTAATAAGTTCTAGATGCTCCCAATTTTCACTTAACCTGTTTGGTCATAAATATGTTTGGAAAAAATTGAGAAATTATTGTTTGGTTTTATAATTTGTTATTATTTGGTAAAAATATACGGCAAACATCTCAAGTTTTAGAAAAAATTAGGATCTGTTTGGTAACAAATCTGTTTAGGAAAAACTTCAAAAAAAAATTGGAAAATGGTGTTTGATCATATAACTTGACAAATATATTTGACAAACATTGCAAGTTCCCAAATACTAGGGACTCGTTTGGCCTCAAAAATACTTGGGAAAAACTTGAGAAAAATTTGGAAAGTGGTTTTTGGTCATACAACTTGACAAATATATTTGTCAAGTATCTCAAGTTTCAAATACTAGAAAAAACTACTACTCTATTTGGGCCAAGTTCTAATATTTAGAAATTTTTAAAAAAAATTAAAACTACCCCAAACTTTTATATTTTACAAAAAGTATACATCATTTATTAATTCCAACTAATATTTGTTACTATTTCCTCCGGATAAGTTTGAGTTCTAATTTGAGTGATAAAATTGAGAAAAAAGAATAATTTGTGTTTAATGATTTTAATTATAACTGAATCAATGACAAATTTGAATATGCAATTAATGTACTATCTTGCGTATATTGTTATTTGTTGTTGTTAATCATGATCAATTATATTATAAGGTTATTTTTAAACAGAAATATTCATTATAAAATGATAGTATAAATTTATAAGTACTTTTAATAATTTTTAGAACTTGTGAGTATAAATATATTTTGTGAAATAGTCAAATATTGTTGGGAAAATTTGGGGGCAAATACATGGTGAAACTTCACCCAAATATGATTTGCCAAGAGTATTAGAATTTGGGGGCAAACGCTAGCTAGAAAAAACTAATGTTTGGGTCAAGTTCTAGTATTTGGAAAATTTAAAAAATTTAAAAATTACTTCAAATTTTTATATTTTATAAAAAATACCCATCGTTTATTAATTTCAACTAATATTTATCTAACTTCTCCGGAAAAGTTTGAGTTATAATTTGAGTGACAAGATTGGAAAAAAACAATTTATTTTTAATGAGTTATAATTTCAACTGAATCAGCGACAAGTTTGAGTATGTGATTGATGAATTGCTCTTGCCCATATTGTTATTTTGTTGTTGTTGATTGTTTTGCACTTTAGATCTCATGACTCGACCTGTAGACGGTGATACCGCCACCTTTGACGACGTGATCCTTTCTTATTCACTTGTGCTGGTGGCGGAGAGGTCGGCGCCTGTGTTCTGGCTCTGGGGGGGTGGGTATTAACTAAGTATGTTATAAGGTTATTTTTTTAACGGAACATATTCACTATAAAATGATAATACAAATTTATGTGTATTTTTAATAATTTTCAAAACTTATGGGTATAAATCATATTTTTTTAAATAGTCAAATATTCTCCGAAAAATCTGTGACCAAACGTATGGTGAAACTTCACCAAACCTTCACCCAAAAATAACTTGCCAAGAATATTGAGAATTTGTGGTTAAACCTAGCCTAGTATTTTTTAAAAATTTAAAGATCACCCCAAACTTTTATACTTTATAAAAGCACCCATCATTTGTAGTATTGGATTACATTTCATTCCTAGTTTGTTGTACAAAATTATACCAGTATATACATATTTTATATAATTTTTATCCGAGCTTACTCTTCGAAGTCACTTCCAATTACAAGTAGTAATAATAGTTTTTCGTATACAAATCAATGATATTTTTCTTTTATTTTCTTCTTCTTTTTTCAAATTCATATTAATTATGTTCGTTATCATAACTTTTCACGAAATATTTTCATTCATATAAAATGATAATACAAACTTATAAGTATTTTAATAATTTTTAAACTTATGGATATAAATTGTATTTTTTCAAAGTCAATTTCTTCCAAATTCTATCTACAAGCACGGCAAAGAAAAAAATTGTTCACCCTTAGTTTCAATTTATACCACTCCTATATATAATTATAATAATTCTCAATTCAAAATATTTAATGAAAAAAATAAAAATTAAAAACTGATTTATTTAAATTTTAAAATTTGGAGAGGTGTTAGTAGAGTGGTCAAAAAGGGTTAGTCCAGCCCCACCCGACCCAAGCCTTGTGGGTCAACGAATTTGATGGGCTAGGGCGGATCGATCCTTCATTTGGAAGGGCATGAAAATGCTCAACCCAATCTAACCCTAGAATGGTCACGGACTGGGCGGGCTAGCCCTTCCTTTTTTTCATATTTTTTCTTTTCAAACTTAAAATTCTGTAACTTCAACAAATGAGAAGATTTTCACATCAAATATGACAAACAATGGTGTTGTTTCAATAACACTAGCAAAAACTCTAGTGTGATTGACATGTATCTAGGATACTAGATACACGAGATACATATATCTGGTGTGATGCTTCCAAGATACGCGAGCGAGAAGAGAGGGAGGCGAGCGAGATGGGAGGGAGGCGAGGGCGCATGATTTGTCTATATATCCTAGATACATGCGAATCCACTTAGATAAAGTGTATCTAGAACAAATTAACCTAACTTTTAGTTTATGTATCCCGAGATACATGTATCTAGACGTACCAAAATCTGATAAGATTCTTAATATTACGACATAACGTGCATTTAAGTAAGAGTAAATTTTAGGTTTAGCAAACATAAAAATCATATTTATATGTTATAGCTATAGTTTGTATAATTGCACTCCATAGCAAACTTTATGTTTACTATAACTATTAATATGTATATTTCGGTATACATATACATAAAAATATGTATTTGTATATTTCGGTATACAAACTAAAACATAGTAATTGTATATAAACAAAATTACTACATATATACATATACATAAAAATCTGTATTTATATATTTCGGTATACAAACTAAAACATAGTAATTGTATATAAACAAAATTACTACATATATACATATACATAAAAATCTGTATTTGTATATTTGGTATAAAAACTAAAACATAGTAATTGTATATAAATAAAATTACTACATTTATACATATACATAAAAATCTGTATTTGTATATTTTGGTATACAAACTAAAACATAGTAATTGTATATAAACAAAATTACTACATATATACAATACATATGTATATCGAATGGGTTTATTTGTATATTTTGGTATACAAATGGGTCCTGCAATTAACTTTTATACAACATATATGTATACTGAATGGGTCTATTTGTATATTTCGGTATATAAATGGGTCCTGCAATTAATTTTTATACAACACATATGTATACCGAATGAGTCTATTGTATATTTCGGTATACAAATGGGATGGCAAAAACATGGAATGTTTGCTGCGAATTACAAATAAAAGAAACTATAGTTATATCATTTAATTTGAATTAATAGTTTGTTATTTCATAATTTCCCTTTAAGTAATTAGCTCATACACTAATGAGATTTATGTAAATTACCTTTAAATAAAATGTTTTGGCTCATGGACCGACCCCGGTCAAGCCTCAAGGGCCAAGGCCTTATATGATCGGGCTTATAAGTCCTAATTTTAAATGAGCTTGAAAAATTATATCTCAATCCTACCTCAATAACGGATTGGGTTGAGCCCGTCCCCATGTGCTAAGCTCATTTTGACGGCTCTAGGTATTACATAAATTTTATTTCAAAACATTTGAAGTTTTTATACTGAAATTTACGATCAAACTTAAATTATTTGACTCTTAAAATTTGAATTATATCACTTAAATTAAAACAATAGAATATTTAAGAAACAAGTATGAGTCATTTCTTAACATTAATAGACCACCCAAAAAATAAAAATAAAAAGACAAATAAGTTTGAATCCAGTGATCATCATTTGACCATTCCTTATTTTATCCTGAATTAATTACATGCAAAAAGTACAAAGTGATACTGAATTCATCTCAATCAATACTTTCAATGTGAACATAAATTTACGTATCAAAATTATAACAAAATATTTTATTAGTTAACCGTTTTCTCTCTCTATAATTTGAAGCATGACTTTCTTTATCACTGTATTTCTTTTTTCATATTATTTTTTTATATATGCATTACTTAGGCCAATGGCCCACTATAAACAACTTTTCGATCTTAGTAAAGTAAGAATTAATAAAACTGCGTACATTTTCCCCCCCAAACTTTCTTGTGGTGGTATGTACTATCTTGGATTTATTGTCGTTGTATAACAAAATTATTATGAATTAGTTCAAGCCCAAGGTCGATATCTATAGGGATGTCACATAAACAATTACTGGGCTGAGAAATAGAATCAGAAGACCTTCACAAAGATTGATTTGGATTAGGCCCAATTAGCAATTAGTTCAAAAGGACAAGCAGTTAAAAAAAAGGGAAAATTACGCGGTTAAGCAAACTTATACTATTTAATTACTCATCATAGCTATAGTTTGCTATAATTACCACTCACGACTAACATTATACATTAATTACGCAGGCTGACTTCGAGTTTGTATAATTAGCCACACTTGTATATGTATAATTCACCAGAATATACAAATACATATGTATAATATACAATTATCTAACCTATATACATATACAATTCACCTCTCTTCCACTCTCTGCCCTCTCTCGCTCACCTCTCTCCTCCATCTCCCAATCTCGCTCGCCTCTCTCCTCCCTCTCCCAATCTCGCTTGCCATATATACAAATGCATATGTATAATATGCAATTATCTAACCTATATACATATACAATTCACCTCTCTCCTACTCTCTGTCCTCTCTCTTCCCTCTCCCAATCTCGCTCGCCTCTCTCCTCTCTCTCCCAATCTCGCTTGCCATATATACAAATACATATGTATAATATATAATTATCTAACCTATACATATACAATTCACATTTCTCCCACTCTTTGCCCCCTCTCTCTCGCCTCTCTCCTCTCTCTCCAGTCTCGCTCACCTCTCTCCTCCATATAACATGTAGCTACGAATTGTAATAATCAAACTATAGCTATGGAGAGTAATTGGGCTATTTTTCAGTGGCTATATGTGAAAGTTCCCCTAAAAAGAATAGTTTATGCGTATTATGATCATGCTTAGGTTAAGTCCGTATCTCTCATCGTGTTTTCTCTAGGTCTAGTTCCTTGTCTGCTTCTTTAGTCAATCCTAATTCTTACTTTCAATATTTCTACATTTTCGTTTGGGCTTTTGCCTTTCGAGTTGTTGCATTTACTTTGTGGAATTGTAATTGAACTTTAGCCTTATAATATAACTATAGAATTTGTCCGCGCTTCGCGCATATGAATTTTTTATATTAGATTTCTTCTTAAATATTTTAAATTTTAATAAATTATATTATTAGTAATTTTTTTATGATTTTTCAGCACTTAAAAATTTAGAGCCTTTCTATAAAACTTGTATAATATTTTAATCAATTATATTATTAGTACATTTTCTATGATTTTTCAACACTTAAAAATTCAGAGCCTTTCTATAAAGCTTGCATGATGTGTAATCTATATAAGTGAAATGATATTTTAATTTTTGTTAAAAGAATGTAAAGAAAGGATAGAAGTTCAAGAAAAATCAAATTCTTTCTTCAAGTAGATGTATTACTAAATTTTAAAACATGAATATTTCATTTTAATCTTTTAACTTAATCTCCTCAAATACTTTCCGACATAATCACTCATTATCTTTTTTTAAAATGTCCAATCATATTCCTTTTTCATCTTCTAACTTCCCAGTAATAAAGATAAATAACCAAAGTATATTTTCAAAGTCTCAACATAAAATGTAAGAAAAACTATTACAGAAATCATGCATAAAAACATGTTATAAAATATGAAGAAGTATTACATTATTACCCATTAATTATCCCATTTAATTTGAGAATATGCAAGTAATTAATATAGTTAGGAATAGGAAAAACAAATCATCAGTATAGTATTACTAAAAACATCAGTAAAACATTACTATAAATTATTATTAAAAAAATTATTATTTTTTAATATTAGAATCGCAATACAGAATTTTAAAAAACGGCTCTTACACATAAATGATTAAAAGTAATCATATTTCTGATGGGCCATGCAACTCTAGGTGCAATCCATTTATAAAATGAACTTTTGAGGTTTGATAAAGAGAAATCATGAAAGAACTATAATAAATAAATAAATAAATAATTGTATTATTCTTATGTTTTTAATTATTAAAATATTTTTAAAAATGAAATCAATATATAATTTTTTGAGCTTTATATCCATTTTCACAAGCCATAGCCATCATTCAATAGCTTCCATCTTATTCTTTAAAGTTGTTAAGAATACACAGACCTTGAACTCACATTCATCAATGGTGAAGACACTTTCAGAGAGAAAGAAGAGTTGTCAGACAATGAGACAAAAGACACTTTGAAGAATGCAAAGTGTTTTAAGCCTTGGAATAGTTAGCAGCAACGTGGCAAAGATCAAGCCTTAATACTGATTTAGTCAAAGAAAAGATTTGTGCCATCCACATCAGCGACTTCAGGAAGCTTCCTTGCAAAGCACGTGACAAGCACAAGCTCGTCATAGACAAGGAATAAAGTTTGTTAGGAAAATTGTACATAGCCAATAAAAATATTACAAGTAGGATAGAATTTTAACATTATTCATTTTCTTATTATAATACTTGTATATATACTTGAAAAATGGTACAGTAAGAAAACACGAGAAAATTTCCACATTGTCTCTTAATAAATTTCTACATGGTATCAGAGCAGTGATCAAAACCCTTCCAGATTTATTCAAAATCTGTTCTTCTTTTCTCGTTAGAGCAATGGGTGACCCATCGACATCACTTGCTGCTACAACAACTATTGCAGGAAGCTCAACATCAACATCCATTGATTCCAATCATCCTTATCACCTTCATCCATCTAATTCACCAGGTATGACACTCATCAACACTCCTTTTGATGGAAAGGGTTATCAAGGGTGGAAGAGATCTGTTTTCATTGCCCTTTCAGCAAAAAATAAGTTGGGTTTCATTAGTGGATCTGCAGCAGCACTATCTAGTGATTCTCCAGATCTACAAGTATGGAGCAGATGTAATGACATGGTTACATCTTGGATTTTGAATTCACTGTCAAAGGAGATTGCAGACAATGTCATATACTCAAGAACTGCTACGGATCTCTGAATAAGTTTGGAGCAGAGGTTTGGTCAATCTAATGGAGCAAAGTTATTCCACCTACAACAAGAACTCAGCAGGTTAACACAAGGAAATAACAACATTGCAAGCTATTTCACACAACTAAAAAGGTTATGGGATGAGTTAGATTCCCTAAACTCAAACATCAAGTGTGGTTGTGTGTGTGTTTGTGAGGGAAAACAAAAATTGGAGAAGTCTTTGCAAGATGAAAGGCTCATCAAATTCCTTATGGGACTAAACGACACATATTCACAGGCTAGGGGTAATCTTTTGATGATTAACCCCTTGCCTAAGATTAACATTGCATACTCCTTGATTTTACAGGATGAACATCAAAGGGAAAGTTATATGAATCCTTCAATTTCTTCTGATTCCAGTGATTTTATTGCTGGAACTGGAGGTTTCATGACTGGGAATAGAACCCAATATAGAGGTGGAAATCAGGTTCAAAGGACTAATGATGCTAATCAGAAATCTGGAAATCAATTTTCCAGATTTGCACAACCTCAACAGTCACAGAGGTTTCAAAATCAGAAGCTTAAAGGAAGGAGAATGAAATATAACCCTAATGTGTCATGTGATTACTGTGGAAAACAAGGACATGAAGAAATCAACTGTTACAGATTAATAGGGTATCCTGATGATTTTCAATTCACAAATAACAAAGGCTCACAAGGACAAATAAGAGAAAATGCAGCAGTGTCTATAGAGGACTTTGAAGGCAAACACAACAACTGTAGTGACAATGTTGCACTCAATCAAGGGTACAATAAAGAGAAATACAATCAATTTATTCACATGTTCAAACAAATGAAGATGGAAGAGTCAGCAGACACAAGTGGATGACATGAAATTAATGCAAATGCAGTGGCTGGTACAATCTTGAAATACATTGACTCATATTTTTCAATTTTAAATTCCAATACCTGGATAGTATAGACTCAGGTGCATCAGAACATATGTGCTATAATTCAAGTTGCTTCACTTCTATGTGTCTTCTTAAAGTCCCTTTGACTATTAATCTTTCTAATTGTCATACCATTCAAGTCACTCATATAGGAACAATCTCTTTATTCTCAAATGTTTCTATAGAAAATGTTTTATATGTCCCAAGTTTCAAATTCAATCTCATGTCTGTAAATATATTTTATCGATAATTTCATTTTATCTTGTTCTTTACATCAAATGAGTGTGTTATGCAGGACCCTTTAATGAGGAGGCCTCAAGTTTTTGGTGAAGCTAAGGAAGGACTCTATCTACTCCAGCCCAATGTGAAAGAGTCTAGTTTCAATCCTACCAAAGAAGTGTCAGTTATGTCAAGAGATGTTCCTATTTCTAGTGTTTTTCCTTTTAATATTTCTAGTATGTCTGAGTCTGTCCCCAGTGGAGTTTATTCCATATGTAGTAGTGTTGTTTCTAATGTAAAACTTTGGCATATTAGATTGGGGCATTTGCCTTTCTCATCAATGAAACATCTCAGTTCTATCTCTATTCCAACTAATCTTGATTGTTTTTGTGATATATGTCCTAAAGCAAGACAATCTAGATTGTCTTTTTCTATAAGTCCTAAATCTACTAAGGCCAAATTTGACCTTATTCACATTGACACATGGGGACCTTATAAAGTACCCACCTATAATAACTATAGGTATTTTCTCACCATAGTGGATGATTATAGTAAAGGTGCTTGGACATATCTGTTGACAACTAAGAGCAATGCATTTTCAGTTTTGAAATGCTTCTTACAGATGGTAAAAAGGCAGTTCAACACTAAGGTAAAAGTGATAAGGTCCGATAATGCTCTGGAATTGGGCAAGAGTATATTAGCTACTAATTACTTTCAATCTCAAGGTATAATTCATCAAACTTCATGTGTTGTCACCCCTCAACAAAATGGTGTAGTTTAGAGGAAGCATAGACATCTTCTTGAAATTGCTAGAGCTCTCTTGTTTCAATCTCATGTTCCTATGGTTTACTGGGGGTGAGTGTGTTCTCACTGCCACATTTTTTATCAACAGATTTCCTTCTAGAGTCTTGCAGAGTGCTACTCCTTATGATGTTTTGTATGAAAAATCACCTTCCTATATCAACATCTAAAATGTTTTGGTTGCTTGTGTTATGCCAACACTTTAGCTCATGGCAGGACTAAATTTGAACCAAGGGCAAAGGCATGAGTGTCTCTAGGTTATCCCAGTGACCAAAAAGGGTACAAGTTGTTAGACCTCACAAGCAAGAAAGTTTTTGTTTATAGGAATGTCTCTTTCCATGAAGAGATTTTTCCCTTTTCAATGGATCCTACTGATAAACCATCACACATTTTTCCTATTCCATATGTTGTTAATGAGGTGTATAATGATTTTGATTTCCTTGCACCTACAGATTCCAGTTTCAACACAACCTCATCTTCTCAGTCAGATCATGTTGATTATTCTAATCCTGATGACCCTTCCACTCCTACACCTACACATGTGACATCAACCTTTCAACCTCCTGCTCATCCTGATATCAGACGATCAACCAGATCCAACAAAGGTACCATGCCAAGTCATCTAAAGGACTATTTTTGCAACACCATTTTTCTTAGTTCTGTAACTGATTCATGTTTTACTACACCTCCTCAACCTACTGTTCTCTCCTTTGCTGGTCTTTCTCTACCTAATCAAGTCACTCTCCAATCAATTTCAGAAATCACAGAACCTACTAGTTATATTCAAGCCTCTACTCATCCTGGTTGGGTCAAGGCCATGCAAGAAGAACTTGCAGCCTTAGAATCCAACCATACTTGGGATGTAGTTTTTCTTCCTCCAGGTAGAAAAGCACTTGCTTGTAAGTGGGTTTACAAGGTCAAACATCATGTAGATGGTTCTCTAGAAAGGCTAAAGGCACGATTGGTCATTAGAGGTGATATTCAAAAGGAGGGAATAGATTTTAATGAAACTTTTTCCCCCGTGGTCAAGATGACCACTGTCAGGTGTTTGCTTTCTATTGCAGCTAAGAAAAATTGGGTAGTGTCCCAATTTGATGTGAACAATGCCTTCTTGCAAGGTGATTTGCAAGAAGAGGTATATATGAAGTTTCCAACTGGTATGTCTTCACCACAGCCTAATTTGGTTTGTAAACTCAAAAGGTCCCTCTATGGTTTGAAACAAGCCTCTAGGCAATGGTATGCCAGGCTTGCTGGGGCATTAAGTTTCAAAGGTTTGACTGCATCCCTAAACGACTAATCCTTATTTTTAAAAAGAAATGGTGATCTAGTTTCCATAGTTGCAGTGTATGTGGATGACATACTGATTGCAGGTGATGATGATGCAGAAATCCTATCCCTTAAATCATTTCTTCATGCTGAGTTGATCATGGTCCTATTCACTATTTCCTCGACATGGAAATTCTGAGAGAAGAACATGAAATTATTGTGAGTCAACGAAAATATACCTTGGATTTGCTCCAAAAGTTTGATGTCTCTCATATGTCGTCTGTTTCCTCTCCCATGGATCCCTTTTGTAAGTTGTCTGCAGATTCAGATGACTACTTGTTAGATCGTACCATTTATAGACATCTCATTGGAAAGTTGAATTATTTAACTCATACAAGGCCAGATCTATGTTTTGCTGTTTTGACTTTAAGTCAATTTATGCAGAGGCCTTGCAATCTTCATTTCACTGCCGGATTAAGGGTGCTTCGTTACCTTAAAAGTAGTCCTACTCAAGGGATTTTCTTGTCTGCTTCTCCTTCATTCTCCATTTTTGCATTTTGCGATGCCGATTGGGACTCCTGCAAAGATACACGACGTTCCGTCAGTGGTTTCTTCATCGGTATGGGTGGATCTCCCATCTCTTGGAAATTGAAGAAACAAGCATCAATATCTCTTTCCTCCGCCGAAGCAGAATATAGATTGATGAGGAGATTGGTCGCAGAGCTGACCTGGTTGACTCGTCTCCTGGCAGATATGTCTATTTCACCATCATTGCCGGTGCCAGTGTATTCTGATAGCCAAGCGGTGATGCACATTGCTCGAAATCCAGTTTTCCATGAGAGAACGAAACATGTAGAGCTTGACTGTCATTTTGTTCGACATCAATATCTCTCTGGCCTCATTTCTCTCTCTTTTGTTCCCTCAAAAGATCAACCAGCCGACATTTTCACAAAGCCTCTGTCCACGCCTTCTCACCATCATCTTCTTCGCAAGATGGGTGTCACTTTGCTCCCCTCCACCTTGAGGGGGGGGGGTGTTAAGAATACACAGACCTTGAACTCATATTCATCAATGGTGAAGACACTTTCAGAGAGAAAGAAAAGTTGTTCAAACAATGAGACAAAAGACACTTTGAAGAATGCAAAGTGCTTTAAGCCTTGGAATAGTCAGCAGTGACGTGGCACAGATCAAGCCCTTAATACTGATTTATTCAAAGAAAAGATTTGTGCCGTCCACATCAGCGACTTCAGGAAGCTTCCTTACAAAGCACGTGACAAGCACAAGCTTGTCATAGACAAGGAATAAAGTTTGTTAGGAAAATTGTACATAGCCAATAAAAATATTACAAGTAGGATAGAATTTTAACATTATTCATTTTCATATTATAATATTTGTATATATACTTGAAAGATGGTACAGTAAGAAAACACGAGAAAATTTCCACAAGTCAATTCAAAGCATCAAACATAATAAGCATTGAAAACATGAATACTTAAAATGCTAATGTCCTCGTTTCAATAAAGTTTTACAATATTGCCGTTTATACTATTACAATACAATATAGAATACCAAATAATATTATGAATATGACTATTAATTATTTGAGCAAAAAAGATTGTCCTAAAGGTGCAGTAATGGGGTAATGAGAAAAGACAAAAAAAAAGAAGACAATAACCAACATGGATTGTGGTGCACTGGTGGGAGTGTTTCACCCTTAATTGGAAGTCTCGGATTCGAGCCCTGGGTATAAAAAAAATCATGTTATGAGCACCACCCCCGAATGCCCATGCAGAGCGCGATCTGAATTTAGTCGGAGCTCTAATATAGATTCCGAACACCTAATGGGAAACCAAAAAGAAAAAAGAGAAGACAATTGATGAATAATAATAAAAGGAAACAATTGCATATTCAAAAAGAAATTAAATACGCACATAAAAAAGTAAAACAAACCTCACTACCAATCATCTGTTTCCATTGAAATTTCGAATTTCTTCGCCATAACATGATATATATATATTAATTTTCTTCATTTAGTAAAGAAAATAAAAAGATATTGAAAATGAAAGGTTTTTAAAACTGAAACTTAATTGGGTTATTATTTAATTTTTAAATGTCTAATCTCTTCAATTGAGTAATGACTTTGATTAGAACCGGTGCAATGGAGGAAAACCGTTTTTTTTTTAATCTTTAGACATGAATACACATTACATTGAATTACAAATTAAAATTTATTTAATAGAAATAATGAGAAATAAAAGCTATATATTTTTAGGAAAAAAAAAACAATAAAAGATAAATATAAATAGTAGCTATAGAGATGTGTCATATTATCTTTTTATTATCTAGCTTTATATTATACATAAATATAGATTGATACATAGATATAGATAGATTGTAAAGAGATTAAATAATAAGGAGAGAAATACTTAAGATATTAAAAAAATGTTGTCATTTTACGATTAGAAGAACTGAAGAAGGTTTAAAAAAAAAAAAAAAAATTATTAAAATTGAAAATTAGAGAGGTGTGAGTTATAGATAGTTACCATTTGACCGTTCCTTATTTTATGGTTCAATTTGCAAAAATAACAAAGGTAAGAAGAATATATATCTTGTTTTTGGTACTCAGGATCGTTTGATAAAGTGCATATTAAAAAAAATAATGCATGTATTAGCGTGTATATTACTAGTTTTTTATTTGGTTTTCCCTCAATTAATTTTTACGTGACATTTTTCGGATTTCGAGATTCAAACAAGTCTAACTTTGATCGTAAATTTTTCATAAATATTATAAATGAAAATAAAAAGTAGGGAAAATGGTCTGATATACCCCTCAACTTTGACATTTAGAGTTGATATACCCCTCGTTATAAAAGTGACTCATATATACCCCTATTGTTATACAAATGGCTCACATATACCTTTTTCCTCTAACGGAAGTGAAAAAATTAATTTTAACTATTTTTTTTGAAAAAAATATAATCCATATGGGGTATATTTGATCCTCCTCACACATATTTTTTTTTACTTTTTTGTTTCGACTAATTTAAATTTATTTATGTTTCATGAATTTTCTTGTAAAATTTATTATAGATGCCCCCTTTTTTATTTTTACAAATACAAAAACTAAATTACAATATAGCCGCAAAAAAATGGTTTTAGTTTTTTTTTCTTTACACTAAAGAATGAAAGAAAAAAAGAAGAGGAAAGTCCCAAAATAGTCCTTCATCTTTGGGTTAGGATTCAAACTCATCCCTGAGTTTTCACATGGAACATTAATAGTCCCTCATGTTTGCAATATTTGTGCACTTTTGGTCCTCTTTCAAAATTTTACCTATTTTTTAACATTGATTTTATTCATAATTTATGTATGAAATGTTTAATCATCATTTTATATATTTAGTAGAAATAATAACTCTATGTGAGATTATGAGAAAGAAAAACGTAGAAATCGTATTGCAGGTAAAGTCGAGAGGTTCATCACGACGATTTCACGTGCAATAGTACAAAATTTTCTTTTCTTGCAATGTCATATGTTAAATGTTCTTAGTTTAGCTGCAGTAATATTTATAATGAACAGAACAGAGTGTTCTTTTTTTTACCTTCTCTCACATAGAGTTATTCTTTCTACAAAATATATAAAAAGACGACGGAACATTCCTTACATAAAATTATGAACAAAATTAATGTTAAAAAATAGGCAAAAGTTTAGAGGGGACCAAAAGTGCACCAATATTGCAAATATGAGGGACTATTAGTGCCCCATATATATACCCCTACATGATTTTTAAATAAAAATTAAAGTCAAAAAAATAAATTTAAAACTATTTTTTTCCACTTCCGTTAGGTGAAAAGTATATGTGAGCTCCTTTTGTAACAGTAAAGGTAAATGTGAACCATTTATATAACGATAAGGGTATATATGAATCACTCTCATAACGAGAAGTATATTAGCTCTAAATGACAATATTAAAAATATAGCAGGCTATTTCCCTAAAAAGTACTCCCTCCGTCCCATTTTATGTGACAATATTTGACCGGGCACGTAGTTTAAGAAATAAATAAAGACTTTGAAATGTTTACTAAATTGTCTTTTAAAAAGTAGACTTACTTTTCTCTCTCCTCATAAATGTATTGGAGTACTATCTTTAAGATTAAGTGGGACCAATAAGGGTAAAAAAAGAATTGTACCTTTAAATACTTATCATATAAAGAAATGTGATATTTTTTTTGGGACGGACCAAAAAGGAAATGATGCCACATAAAATGGAACGGAGGGAGTATTTGTTATTCGAGCAACTTCGTTGAATGGAAACTTAGCCTCAATTTGCAGCATACCAATATAATCAAACAAAAGAAAACGCGTTGGCGTTTTAAAGAATATACTTATCCTTTACATAACCACTTAAAATAAAATTCATTTTTCCCATTCTACTAATTAAAGCAAATTCTCAGCACAATCTTTACAACTTTTTTCTTGTATGAATAACAAAAATTGGATCATCATATTCATATTGATGAGCAAAAAATGGGCACCCATATCATGAGTCCTCCATCAGTCCCAAATCACAACAAAAAAACTCATGATCAAGAAAAGAGACATGATTTTCAAACTCAACAGCCTTACCTTGTGTATTCCCCTGTTGTTAAGCCTAACACCAATCCAATTGACTCTGTTTCTCATGTCTTCAATTCTTGGACTAACAAAGCTGACACCATAGCCCGTAACGTCTGGTGTAACTGTGAGTTCTAAAATATTTATATTGTCAGTGTATATTACTCAAACTCTTTAATTATATCCTTTAACATTGGTTGGTAAGAGAGTTTGTTGTATTCATTTGATTGATAGATGCAAAGAATTCACGCGATATTCTTGTGATCAATAGTTGTATGGGTGGAGCTAGAATAAGAGTTGGGGGTTCGGTGAATTCAGTAATTTTGATCCAAATTCTATTTATCTTATGAATATGTATAAACTCTTAATTTAGAACCATAAACTAGAATTCTTAATTTATAAACTTCAAATCTTAGTTCCACGTCTGAATTTATTTAGACTAGATAGTCTTTTGCTCTTGTTTGGTAGTGAATTTCAAAGTTGAAACTTGAAAATTTGAATTTTTGAAATTTGAATTTGTGTGAGTGGACGTTTCAAAAACTGGTCTGAGCAGGTTCAGACCAGTTTTTGTAATGGAAAGCGGGGATAGCACATAAATTCCTTTGTCATTGTGGAAAAAGAAACCCTTTTCAATAAATAAATAGGCCCTCTCTAACAAGGGTGAAACTTAAATTGCGGGATTATATATTCTGAACGGAATGTTTAAAACTTTAAATAACAAAGAGAAAAGGATAGCTTGATGCATAAAGCATCCTGCGTTAACAAGGTCCAGAGAAGGGCTACACAGCGTATTCTAATGCTAACATTAGTGGTTAATTCCGCAAACAAATATACTAATATATCTTGGTTTGTGTTTCATATTGTAGTGAAAACTGGTCCATCAGTATCAGAAGCAGCATGTGGTAAACTTAAACTAACAGCCAAGGCATTGACAGAAGGTGGATTTGAACCACTTTACAAGCAGATTTTTGCAACAGATCCAAATGAGCAGTTGAAGAAGACATTTGCTTGTTATGTTTCTACAATAACTGGTCCTGTTGCTGGAACTCTTTATTTGTCATCAACCAAAGTGGCTTTTTGTAGTGATCGTCCCTTATCTTTTCGAGCTCCATCGGGACACGAAGCTTGGAGCTACTATAAGGTAATTTTAATACTTTAGTCTTCTCGTTACTTACTAGAAAAATTCCATCAATATAGATCGAGTTGATGACTTATACTTCAAATAAAGAGACGAGGGTGTACCGAGCTTGTTAGGTAGCGAGATAGATGACTCAACTTTGTCTCTTACTAGTTAAGGGAAAAGCTCTTTTATATCTTGTTAGTGGGGTCTAATTAAGGACCTTTACTAATATAATAGAAGGTAAGACTGGCTTTCGTGCTACTATTGTGTTGTTGCTTCTTGCATTAGGATATTTTCTGAGCTCCTTCGCCTAGTGAAAACCTATGCTCTTTAGTTAATTGGTGAATAAATGAATTTAAAACTGAACAATAAAGAAATATAAGAACATGATTGTTGATAACTTCCACAATTGCTTGAGTGGCTACCACCTTGCATTCCAACCAACTTCTTGGTTTGGTTGGAAAAGTCGTGGGAAATGCAGGCTAAGTAAAATAATATATTGGAGCTATTAATTATAGAGTCTTATGAATCAAGCATGATGCAGTTTCTATTAGCTCACTATATCAAGACGAACAAGTATAAGCAATTAGTGATTAGCGATAACCTCAAGTTTTTTTTTAAAAGTAGAAGTATACCGCTTTAAACAAAATCTCCCTCTTTGACTACAAAAAATATAACTACCGAAACTCTTTTAACTTGTCTACTTTGAAAAATGTTACTTAACTTATACCACTTGTAAGTGATGGCTATTAGTGAGGGAAAATAAATTTGAGAAGGAAAAACTATAAACATGAGAGTATTATAAGTGAAATTTCAATTAACCTTTATTAAAAAAATTAGCTACAACATTCGTCATTAATTTGTCACTAAATAGCTCATAGCTAACTTGAGTGTCTATGTAGGTGGCAATGCCATTGGCAAACATTGGAAGTGTCAATCCAGTAGTGATGAGAGAAAATCCATCAGAAAGGTACATTCAAATTGTCACAATAGATGGTCATGACTTTTGGTTCATGGGATTGATTAATTTTGAGAAAGCAAAGCATCATGTCCTAGAGACTTTATCACATTTTAGAGGCCAACCTTATGGTGGATACTGAAATGTATGCCTATTTGTTTTGTTCCTCTATGTATTTGGAAGAGATATAATTAATGTACCATTACTAGTATGTTTCTGGTCCACGTTAGTTATCGTGTTTCTCTTTTATACGTAATTTTTTTTTATTAATAAAAAGGGTATTTTGATTATTGTATTATTAATTTTTTGTCTTTATAATTACTCCTTTCGTTTCAAAATGTGAAAGGTAGAGGGGGGAAAACCCTTGACTTGGTCAAAGGACATCACTTTTTGTTTGAAAGCTTGTTCAATTCTTCTTTTAGGATATTGAGACTTATATTTAATTCTAGTGATTGTTTTAGCCTATGATTAGGTTTAGCAATTGAAGCTCAAAAAGATTGACATTGTAGGGCAAATTTCATCTATAATCAACAATTTACTAGAAGGTAAATATCCTCTTCCTTAGTTCACGCTTTATAACATATCGATTCATAATTTTTTTGAGATACCCAAATTACGTATATTTTTATTCTTGATAATAGTCGACGAGGATTCAATTTTTTCATCGAAAAACAAAATCTAAAACAAAAGTGTTATTCGATTCTTAAAGGATTGGATCTAAATTTGAGGATTTCATAAATTTCAACTTCTTTTTCTCTCTTTGATTGTATGTATATGTGAGAGCTAGTATGGTTGGAATAGGTTGAAAATGAATATACAAGATTATATACAAATTTTGAGAAAGATTAAAAGTGATTTGGACTTATTTCAAGTTAATTATCAAACTTATAAAATGGCTTTGTGAGATCACACGGTATATTCTGTATATCACCCACAAACTTCCCATTGATTTGCACTGGTATACATGATAGATAGGACTGATATATATACATAATTATACATGAGATACAAAACACTTGTTAAATAAAAATTTGAGATCTTGTTTTATGAGCTTGGTATGTAAAGAGCTTAATCCAAAGGTGTTTCCACCAATTCAACTTAAGTTTCCATGGTTAGATGTTGAATTTAGGTGGAATATTTTATTACTCGACTATTGTGTGTGAGTTGTTTATTTTAAGAATAGGTTAGACCAACCATACCTATTTCCGTTATAAGCAGGAAAAAGAAGTGCATGATCTCGTGAATTAATAGATAAGTTCATAAATTATATGTAAAAACCATAGCATTTCTCAATTCATAGATAAACCGATTTTAATTATCTATTAACCAATCATGTGGAACTATTAACATCCTTAAAGATGGTGAAAGAGAGAAAGGGTGTTGGGGAAACGATTTTGTTGGACCTAAGATTTAGGACCCGTTTGGCCCCAAGAATACTTGAAAAAAAACTTGAGAAAACTTGAAAAAAACTCGAGAAGTGGTGTTTGGTCATATAACTTGACAAATAAAATCAAATCAAATAAAATATTATTAATTTTTTAAAATTTAGAATCAAATTAAACCAGATTTAAATCAAATAAAAGTTAATTTATTTAATCAATTTAATTCGATTTTCGGTTTTAATCCATTTTTAACCACACGCACTTTCCCTTTCTTATTTGAGCTATTTATTTATAAATTTATATAAATTTCTTTATTTAAAATGTGTGACCTTTTCCGTTATAACTTTTTTTTGTTCCTATAAGAGATCTATTCATCTTAGCCATCTTTTTTTTTTAGTAATTTAGTTGTTCTTGCTATTTAATTCACAACTTTATTAAATGATATCTTATTGATGTTATTTATATTTAAATAGTATTAAATTTAAAAATGAAAGAAAAAAAATGCTTGTGCACATATTTTAAAAAAAATAAAAAAATTCAATTGATTCTGCTGTATCTAAATCTATTACTAAAAATGATATTTATTTTTTAAAATATCATTTTTATGTAAGCGGGAATAGAAGACCAAGTCAGATTTATCCCGACAACAACATAGGAGGACGATAATCCAAGTAGTACCAAAATCGATTACAAATTTAAATTTTCAAGTTAGCTCAGTAATCATTCAAAACTTTGAATTATACATTTACTTTTAATCAAAGTACTTTTCCCTTGCTCTAACCCCCATAAGGTACGTCTAAAAGTGTCCAAAAATAATAATATTAATAAAATATGAAAAATTCCTGACAAAATGTCATATAAAATTAAAAGAACGTTTATCTAGATTATTAAGAAGTGTAGAATAGAACACTTGAATAATGACAAAATATAATAGTTGGAATTAACAAAAAAGTATAAAAGTGATTCAATGAAATAACACAAGATTCGAAGAGGAGACAGAAACAAGAACATGCTTCTTTCATAAAGGAAACAAACATGCACAGAAAGATTCCCTTTAATAGAGGAATGTGTATGGAGAAAATGTCAAATTACTCCCTCCGTCCACAATTGTTTGGCAGGTATACTAAAAATAGATGTCCAAGATTAATTGTCAATTTAAACAATCAAGAAATAGTTAGTCACTTTTTTCCAATTCTGCCCTTAATGATAGTGTAGTTCAATTGAAAAGTTATGTGGACTTTTGGTATTCTTGGTATAGTAGGGTTATATTAGTCAAATTACACTTTGTATTAAATTTTGCTTGAGGGGTGTGCATGGCCTTACCCTGACAAACAATTGTGGACGGAGGGAGTAATAAAAAGATGAGGTCAAAGAAGACGACATGTCAAAAATTTCAGAAGTTTTTATTTCTTAAATTCGGTGTAGATTCAAGTTATGTCTCATAAATTGAAACATATTGAATATCTTTTATGTGTTCTTGGACACATTTAACTCTTTGATTAAGCATTTCGACTTGAGTTAAGTTCTAAATTTTTTGTTTGTTTTTATTTGGTATTAGAGTCAGATATCTTTGTGTCACACTTTTCACTCTTTAATTGTCATGATCCAAAGTCGGATTCCAAACTCATAAGTCGTGATGATACCTATGTTCCAAACCGATAGGTAAGCCAACCTAGATATCTTACCAATTCAAGTTAATATAATAAGAGAAAGGTAAGTGACAAACATAATATCTCAAGAATAAGTCTTTTAAAAAGAAATGCGGAAAAACGGATGTACCACCCAAGATTTGATGTCATAAGTACAAGAGTTTCTAAAATACGGTGCAAGCCTGAAACTAAAGTGACCAGTCTAAATGTAAGAAATATCTTGTCTAGATACTAGAACAATATAATAAATAACAAGATAGAGGGAGGGGTTGGGTTCGAAAGTAATCAGGGCGTCATGCTGAAACTTACAATTGCAAATTATATGACGATAAATTAGACAACACATAAAACTATACTAATAGAAATATATATTATTATATGATATGACCAATTGACCTACATAATTAAAAAATAAAAGCTAATTAAAAGCATAAAAATTGTAGAGAGAAAGTCTCCCCATAAACAAAACTCTTAAATGTCTACATTGTGGATTATATTGTGTTTATGGTATGAGAAGAAGAGTCTTCAATTTATTACCATAAATGCTTAATTTTTTCTTTGACTTTCTTTCAAAAGAAAAATAAAACTCAAACATGGTAGGAAAATCAGGGTAAAACCCTAACAAATCTCCTCTTTTGGCTGGATTTTCTTGACAAAATAATCTTGCTCCTCTTTCTCCACACAATCTTCATGTATCACTGTTGCTTACCATAATTTAGAAAATTGATATGGATTGAAAATTGGAGATGTAACACCCCGCTACTAGAAAGACTTAGAATTAGAAAGAAACCATTTTTTAAAATAATCAAATTTGGAAACTTTGACAAAGTTAAGCTAAATATGAGTTTTGAGTCAACTTCAAACGACTATAACTCCTAGATCAGGATGAGTTAGGTGTTCTACAAGATACCGTAGGAAATATATTTGAATTATCTTTCCAACGCCGCCGAGTTTGATCAATTTCAAGTTTGTATGAGGGATATATGCCCATTTGAAGTTGGATTGTCTAGATAAGGAAAGTCAAAACCGGATTTTAAAAGGGTATTATGGTCTCTTCATTACCCAATTAATTAAATTCATTTTTGGTAATTAAGTTGGGGTCTAAACTGATTGGATTCAGTTTACGCTTTATCAAAATAAGTTAGGGTTTTGAGAAAAGAGAAAAGAGAAAAAGAAGCAAGGAATCACTAAGTTCTTGAAGTTTTGCTTGAGGATTTCGCCAAGGGTCGATCCCTACGATGTATGTGAGATCACATAGCGTTGGGTTAGTTCACTCACGCGCCAATCATGATTTTATTCAGCAAAATTATGTTCTTGAAAGTATAGAAATTGAGTTCTTGATGGATTTGTTTGAAGTTTCTATTGGGTTCTTGATTGTTGAAGTTGTTGAGAAGTTCTTGATTTAAATTCATGAAATTAGATGTCGTTTTGAGTAGATTCTTGCATATTTTGGTTATGTAGTCGAATCTAAGTGTTTGGGAAAAGAACCAATTGAATTTAGAGTTGAAAAACGAGCAAGAAAAATCGGAAAATTCTGGGGAAAAGGGGTGGGGCACCATGCCAGCCAGAGTGCCCCACAAAGTTTTCTGTAGTTGGGGCTCTGGGGCGCCGCGACAGCCAGTGCGCCCCAACTCCAGTTCTGTAGTTTTGCCTCTGGCGCCCCGCGCCATTTAGAGCTCCAGGAACGCCATGTCTTTTACCCTTTTTCACTTTTTTCCATACGAGTTCCCTTGCAACGTACCTATATTTTCTAGATGATTTATACACTCTAAGGTACGTCTAAACATCATGAAATCACCCATAAACATGAGTCATGAGCCTTGAATCCATAATTCAATTCAAGGAAAGTTAAGAGTCAAGTCAATAGAAGTTAAGAGTCAAGTCAAGAGAAGTTGAGAAGAGTTTTTCAAAAGTCTTTTACAAATGTTTTAACTTTGTTTTAAGACTTGAGTTTTGAGTTGAGTAAAGATTAAAAGAGTATATGGGGACTATGTATTCCCAAAGATTAAAATATTTTCACATTTAAACAAGAAAGGAAACTTTGATTTCCAAAAGAGCCTTTGAGCTAGTTTTCACTAAAGAGTAAATGCTTTCACAATTAAGCAAGAGAGGAAACTTTGTTTTCTAAGATAGCCTTTGAGCTAAGTTTTGAGCAATTATCTCAAACCACAGAAAGAAGTTATGTTTTTAAACATAAGAGCTAGTATTATATTTTGAGAGTAGTATTGAGTACCGATATGGGGGAGAGTTCAGACAACTCCCAGCCACCATAAACCATGTAGCCATCATGGGTAGAAAAAGGTCATACTTTTTAGATGGTTTCTTAGTGCTTTATAGCATAGACATCCATTTAGTAGTCAGGTTCTATACCCTCGGTAAGGTATAGGACGACCCTGACAGCGTGAGGAAAAACATTGTATCATCACAATAGTTCTTAAGTGATGGTTGTCGGTTAGAGAAACTCCCACAACAATATTTTGTATTCTTATATACACATAAGTAAATTGTATTTATATACATCCAGAGTTTATATTGTATTTTTGCATACACACAGAGTTACTATTGTATTTCTAAATACACAGAGTTGTTATTCATGTTTTAAAAAGCTTTTCTTTATATTGCACTTATTTATACTTCTTTATATTGAAATGAGTTCAGTTCAGTTGAGACCAGGTTTGTTCTTCAGTTCCTTTCAAGCTTATGTATTGTTTTAGAATTCCCCTCGCATGCTCGTTCATTCAATGTACTGATGCAATTTGACCTGCATCTTTATATGATACAGACACAGGTAACCAGGATCAGCATCCAGCGCACCATTGATTCTCGTTGAGTTCCAGAATTGTTGGTGAGCCTCCTTACTTCTGGAGGATCCCTTTTATTGCTTTCAGTATGTTTAATTCATTAGGATGTCATGGGTCTTGTCTCGACGTCCATCTCAGTTTTATAGGTTTCATAGATAGACAGTCAGATGTTAGTTCTTTAGTCTTTTCATTCTCATTTTATTATGTTGAGACTTGAGTTGCCACTTTGACCAGTGAGTGTTATTTTAATACATTCTCAGTTATCTTTGAGCTTTCAGTTTACTTTTAAAAGTACAGTTATGTTGAGTTAAGTCTTTTGCTGAGTAAGTAAGCCAGACCAAGGGTTCGCTTGGAACCAACAATGGTTCTCGAGTGCCAGTCCCACCAAGGGTGTAGGCTCGGGGCGTGACAAGAGCTCTCTGTTTAAAGTTATGAGCAGAGTTTAAAGTGGAGCTGATATGTCAATAGTAAGATACATGAGTTAAAGTGGAGCCTGAGCATTAAAAGTTTGCAGGGGTTGAAAGTTGAAGCCCATGTGTTTAAATAATCATGGGTTAAAAATAGATTTTGTTTTTAAGGATGAAGCAACAGGATTGTTGAAAATATATTTGAAATTTTTCTTCACATGTAGTAGCACGAACATCTTTATTATCATCACATTGATTGCAAATTGATCTGAAATCATCTTAAACATGTCTTCAAATTCGTTTTATTGGATCATTGAATCATGTGTTCTATTACCACTTGTTGGGTTCGAAAGTAATCAGGGTATCATGTGGAGGCTTACAAATTCAAATCATATCACGATAAATTACACAACACATACAACTATACTAAAAGAAATATATATCAGTATATGATATGACCAATTGGCCTACATGATTAAAAGAAAAACCTAATTAAAAGCATAAAAGAGGCAAAGAGAAAGTCCCCTCATAAATAAAATTCTCAACTATCTACATTGTGGATTCTATGGTGTTCCTAGTATAAGAAGAGAGGTCTTCAATTTATAGAGTTGCATACATTTCTTCTAAGGAAAGAATAACCAAATATGGAAGAGAATTATATTTTTCTCTAAGGAAAAGTCAAAGCATTTATGCTAATACTTTAAATTTCCTTCAAAAGAAGAATAAAACTCAAATATGGTGGAAAAAAATCAAGGCAAAACTCTAATAGGAGGTGTGGGTCGCAGATCAACCAAACAACTCACTACAACTCCAAGATAATCCAAGCCCGGACTCAGAAAGCTCCACGATATGCGCTCGTATTCGGAATCGAATCTGCACCATAAAAGAGTCAACAAGTGTAGTATGAGTACGAAATCAAGTGTACCCAATATGTCTCATAAATCGACAACGAAAAAATACTGACATGAGTATACATAAGAAATTATTCTTTAATTTTATAAGTCTATGTTATACTTATCAACCAAGTTTCACCAAATAGGAATAAGCAAATGTCACATAGTGTCCAAACACCAATAAAGAACATAATCAAACAAGAATGAAAGATGTAATGAGATGCAATGCAATGCAACATCATGAAATGATATGCCTCAAATACCAAGTATTCTTTCAATCGTATGTATACGATATTTCTTGAAAATTCATCGAGAGTTCGTGATCCATGGGGGACTCGCAAGGTCTATACCGACACGGGCGATCTCCCCTATCTGTGCGAATGATTTCAACGCACTATCATAAAATCAAATCCTCCCCAGCACAAACGATCTCCACGTGCCTAACTTATAATCATAAAAATGATCTCAACAGGGGCGATCTCTATGTGTTAGATCTTTACTCATGCTCAATCTCATGTCAATGCATGTGCACAATATAATATCAACAAAAAGGGATGATGCATCTCAATCAATCAAATGTTTGTATGACATATAATTACCTCAACCATCACAAACGTACAGGTTAAATAAAGAAACACACCCCACAAAAAAACCCACCTAATCTTGATGCCAACTAATTTGTCAAGACTCATATTTGCTAAATTTCTAGCTTATGATTAAGCCTCAATTTCTCCAAATATCATAATGTTAATGGTGTTCATATAATATAAAACATCTAATATTTAATTACCTATACTTATATATCAAACTTGAATGTCCCAAACATTGAAGCCGCATATGAAGCCAGTGGGTTTAATCTACGAGTTAATAAGCATGGAAAATTGTTTCCCTATTTGAAATTGATAATTAAAAGTTTATAATTACGTAAATATTAAATTAATAGCTATGACATGTTTAATGCGAGAAGTTTCAGAAATTCTTATTTGTTTTTTAAATTTCGTGCGGGATTCAAGTTATCTCTCATAAATTGAATAGAGTGAGTATCTTTTTATGTATTCTTGGACACGTCTAACTCTTTGAATCAACTTTTCGAATTGAGTTAAGTTCTAAGGTTTGTTTCTTTTATTTGGTATTAGTGTCAGACATCCCCGTCTCACACTTTTCATTCTCTAAATTTTAAATTTTTATATAATTACATAAATATTAAGTCAGACATCCCCGTCTCACACTTTTCATTCTCTAAATTTTAAAATTTTATATAATTACATAAATATTAAATTAATAGATATGACATGTTTAAGCTAGAAGTTTCAGAAGTTCTTGTTTCTTAAATTCCACGCGGATTCAAGTTGTCTCATAAATTGAAAAAGAGTGAGTATCTTTTTATATACTCTTAGATGTGTTTAACTTTTTGAATCAACTTCTCGAATTGAGTTAAGTTCTAGGGCTTGTTTCTTTTATTTGATATCAGAGTCGGACATCCCCGTATCACACTTTTCACTCTCTAAATTTTTATAGTTTTGTAATTACATAAATACTAAATTAATAGCTATGACATGTTTAACGCGAGAAGTTTCAGAAATTTTTATTTATTTCTTGAATTCCGTGCAGGATTCAAGTTATGTCTCATAAATTGAAACAAAACAAGTATCTTTTTATATATTTTTGGACATTTTGAATCAACTTTTTGAATTGAGTTAAGTTCTAAGTGTCTCGCATTGATTGAGAGAATGAATTATTATCTTCTTATAAACAATTCTGACATCATAAGTTGTGTTTAATTTTGGAGCCGTGGACATGTCAATTTTCTCCTACGCAAGAGTCCCTACTTATCCCATAATGTAACTTCTCTCTCTTTCAATTCTTTCATAACAATATCACAAGTTATATCTCCAATTAATGACACAATGTTGCAGCAAATGTGACAAATTTGTGCTCTTTTCGTTATTGTATGAAGTCTTAGAACCACTAATTAATTAATGGTTATTTTTAGAGGTGGGTCTAGGGCGGATCTACGAGGAAGTGAAGGTGTTCATCTGAATTTTCTCGATAAAAAGTTACATTATATATATAGGTTTTTTTTTGTTTTTTTTTTGTTTTTTTATGTTTGGTATTATACTTTGATTTTGATAACACAAGATTATTAGAGGTTGAATTAGTAGTTTAGGAGTTCAAATTAGTTCACGATGAGGTTCCAAGTTCAAATTCCAATACTACTACATTCTTTATTTTTCGAATCTCTTTACTGAAAATTTTGAATCCTCTACTGGAGTGGTCAAAATTTAAAATTTATGGGGTTTCGAATTTTTCATCGAACTCATACCTGAAGGTTCATAATATGAAAAGGTAAATACCCGAAGAAGGTTCAACATCTACTATATATACCTAAAAATAATTTTAATCATGTATAAACAATATAATTTTTCACTAAACCCCCTTATTCCTACCTAGCTCAGACCTTGTTTATGTACTTAATTAATTTTCTAATACAAACACAAAATCAAACCAAAAGTTATTGGGAATTTAAATCCAGGAGTACTCCTATGACCGATCTATCACCCAACAACAACTTAAACACTTGACATCATCCATTTGAAGAATAACCTCTTATAACACGACTAAATCAGTTATTCTCACCATTTAAATAAGATTCGAACGAATGAACTCGTAACTAATACTCTCCCTCCACCCCTAGTTAAATTTAAACAACTTCACTAGTAAAAAGAATATTTTTTTGTGTGTGTTGGGGTTGGGGTTGGGGTGTGGGGTTGGGAACAATGAAAAATGTAGAGAGGGACGTGTCTATAGTGAGTACATGTTGTCTCACTCTATCAACATCTACGAATATTATATATTGGCCCTCAAACATCGATATTTCTCCATCCTTTGCTCTGCCAAAACTCTTGAGCCTTTCTGTCTAGATTCCTTTCTCCTGCTAAATAATACCACCTTCTGCCATGCACATATATATATATATATATATATAACCTAAAGTAAACAAAAAAGCTTCTTTACCTCTCCCTTGTCCCTTTCTCTTTAATTTTTACCTATCTACCAACCTACTTACCTACTAGTATATATATAACTCGCGTAACTGATTAAAATTAATTATGATTCTAATTTTGCTTCTTCAATGGATCGTGCTTGCTAGACGCTAGACGTGCGCATGGGGTTATATGACACCCGACTTAAGATAAAAAGTTTCACATCAGCAAAACACAGGGAAAATGTTGGATTTATAAGTAAGCAGACCTTACCAACTAGTGACGTGTTTTAAAGCCGTGCGGGTCTAGGCCCAAAGCGAACAATATCAGTAGTGAACCGGGCTGTTACAGATTTCAATATATAGTAACTAACTCAAATTATGTAGAAGTGGTAAATGAGCGGGTCAGATTGAGTATGAACATGTTAAAATGATCAATATATAAGATCAATCAATATGTGATGCAAACTAAAAACGGATCGATCGATATATAATCTAGATATTTGTAGAAATAATCAAGTACAAACGCAAGTTACAAGTTAAAATAAGCTTAAACTTTCGTAAAATAAAAATAATAATTGATGGGCTTGGGATACTTTGAAGGTTAAAAGTGTAAGATCTATTTTTTATCTATTAAATTGTTTTAGTCGATAATATTTGTATTTGATCCATTTTTAAAAAGTCAGTTATCCAACTCATGTCTGTCTATTAATGGATCAGATTGAATGGTTACTTATTTCTTTTCCATCATTTTGTCATCCTTACGTGTTACATATGGGTTTAAATTTTAGCTTTAATTTTGAACCTTCATATTTTTAAAAATTCACAGATATGTATGAATATTTTATTGTGCTCTCAATTATTATTACTATATATTAATTTTAAGTTATCGTAGGACCCTCAAAATTTTCCATCTCGTAGGGGAGAATTTATCGATAAATTATTGGGCATATAAATATGTGGTCTTTCTGCTAAATTATATATTATATACGCATAGTTTCTAAATCTGGTTTAATATTATCTACTGCTATTTATGCTACAAAAAAAGTTAATGATACGCTTGATTGAATGTTATATTACTCACCTATAAAACTAGGGATCAATTCTTACATTTTTTAATTTTTTTTTTAATGATGCACTTATATTTAGGGGTGTGCATCGATCGGTTCGGTTCGATTTTATGTGTTATTGGTTCGGTTTATCGGTTTTCGGTTTGTAAATACGAATCGATAACCAAACCAATAACATATTTCTTATCGCTTTTTGGTTAATCGGTTTATGGTACTTAACGGTTCGGTTTTCGGTTTAACCAATAAGAAAATACTCATATATATTATATACACGATAAGAAAATTTTCATATAAACCATATGATTTTTCCAACATTTGGCATGAAAGTAATAATCATAAAAGTAACAATCATTTTTCTTGCAAGTTTAGACACTAGACACATTCAAAGGAAAAAGTGTGAAAGTAACAATCGTTTAACCATTAACAAAAAGTGTGAAAGTAACAATCGTTTAACCATTAACAATAAGACTAGTAAATTTAGTATACTCTTATTGGGTTATCGGTTTAACCATTAACAAAAATCATAAAACCGGAAATCGAACCAATAACCCAATAATTTTTTTTGCAAAACCCTTTAAAAACCGTTAGCCCAATAACCCAATATCAATAAACCAATAGTGTTTTTTTGGGTTCGGTTTATTGGTTAAATCGGTTTTTGCACACCCCTACTTATATTCTTGAAATTTTATATTTACCTCTACCGCTTTTTATTACATATATATATCTATGTATGAGAGAGAGATCACATCCACCAAAGGCGGATGCACAATGCTAATATCAGATTTATTTATTTTTTCAATATTTTTTATGTGAAATATAAATTTATGTAAAAAATTAATAATAAATATGAACTCAATCCCTCATAACTTTTTTTTAAAATAATAACAAGTTCAATACTAAAAATCGTATAATCTTAAATTCATAAAGCTAAAATCTTGAATTACGTCTTATTGACAATTACACCCTTTTGCTTTCCCGTGATCTTTTTATTCCTTGCATTACGATCCATGTGTTTGTGTACACATGAATAGTATACAAACAGTAAAAACGTTACATTTGAGAATTCTGAAACCAAAAAACTGAAAAACAAAACAAAAGACAAATTAGATTAAAAGGTAGTTAAAATTTTCAGAGAAGAGAAAATACAAAAGAATGTTACACAGAGTCCTAAAAAAAATTAAATTTTAATTAGAATCATATAAAGTTACAATTATTAGACTAAGACTTTAATTAATCTCATATTAATTCACCGATTAAAGTTTGATTAAAAGGACATATATTTCAACCAAGTTGTAATTTTTTTCTCCTTATTTTTTTCTCATAGTCATATCAATCAATTAATTAGAAAAAAACAAATCGAAAAGCCAATGAGATGACCAAACTGTTTTAAATAAATAATAATACAGGGAAAAATAAAATAATGTCCTGAAAATGTAATCTTTTCTTAGTCAACTTTTAAGCATCCACTAACAAACATTATCCACGTCTATACAATTTAATTTCATTTATTAAATAAAATAACAACCATTATAGTACAATGTGTCTAAAACCATTTGACTTTGGCAAAAAAATAATAATGGAACATTATAATCACAAAAAAAACAAAAATAATACTACTAAAACCCTGAACTAAACCTATTCTGATTATTTCGAAAGGGTGATACTAGAAAAACAAAATGTTATCATAAGAAATAAGTTGAGCCCACGACTAACATTGAGGTATATATGATTATTTATTTTCTATTATTAGGAAATTAAGCAAAAAAAAATTGATTAGATGCTTAAGAAAATAACTCATAAAGTTTTGAATTTATGTCTTCAAAAAGTGTAACCAAAAAAAATAATGCCCAAAAAGAACAAAATTTATTGAACTTAAAAGAGAGCAACATGTCGCAATCATTTACCATTATCAAATCCTTCCTGTATATGGTTGGCCTCATTGCTAGTTAGAACTTTAGAAAAAAGATCACCCCTCCATCTTCCTATTGATTTCTCATCGTGATTTTTCGAGATAATAATTATTCATTAATTGAATGATCACACCAGAAATCATCTCTACATCTATTATAGATCACATATAGGAGCAAAGCTAGATAGCATCAAGAGAATTCAAAAACCCACCCCCACCTTCAACGAAAAGTTACATTGTTCATAATTCCCTTCCACTTCTTTATGTACTTATTTTTTTTCTATTTTAATCGTTTAGTATAAATTCTAAGTCCACCACATATCACAAAAATCATAAAGCACAAGAAAAGCAAGGAGTTGACATAGAAAAAATGAAGAAGAAAATCACAGGATAGGTACTTTTAAAAATTAATGTTTTATTTTTAAAAAAATTAACTCTACCTAAAAACTTCCACTCTTCCTTTGGTAATTCAAATCCACAACCTCGAAATTCTAAACACTTCCACTCTTTCTTCGGTGACTCAAATCCATAATTTCAAACTTTGGAATTAAAGGTGACTCATATCCACAACCTCAAAGTTCTAAAAACTTTCAATTCTTTCTTTGATGACTCAAATCCACAACCTCAAAATTGAAGATTAAGACTACTTACCATTTTCATCTTTCGATTGATTTCTCAATATGTCACGTAACTTTTTCAGATAATAAAAATGATCGTATGAGAAATCAACTCCTGCATCACGATAGATCACAAAAACCATAAACCAAAAACAAGGAGTACTAGCACATAGGAAGAAAAAAAAGTAGAAGAAGAAAATCACACGATAAATATTGTTTATAAAATAATGGTTGGTAAAGAAGAAAAAACACATTAACAACTACTACCAACGAAAACAAACTTCTATCAAAAGAAAAATATAAAAATAAAATTCAAAACAAATAGTATCTCATCATGTTTCTTCTAATTTTTATCCTTCCTTCAATTTTGATCAAAATGAAGAAGTTGTCTACCACATCTTGGACAATCATCAACTTCTTTTGGCACCATGAAATACATCAAACAAGCCTTGCATCCACCCAACACTAGTACTGGTGCTGCTAGTGCTGATGGTGGTGCTGCTCTCCTTAAAGCCTCAGTAGTCAGAATATTAATTTCTGGTATTGTAGTTTCAGCTCTTGAAGATGAAAATGATGGCAATTCTTCTGAATAAGTTGCTTCACTATCATATGAGTTGTTATCATCATCATCATCGTCGTTGTCGTTGTCATCGTCTTCTTCTGAGTAGTACAAATTATCATCACCATACACTTCTTCTGCAACAACATTTGTCCTTGGATCTTCACTCACTCTCATCCCTGTCCTCCAGTTCAAATAGTAAATTTCCCCCGTCTGCATAAACAGCAGTGGAACCAGAATTTTCAGTAAGAAAATTTTGACCGACAATGTAAGTTTCTGACAAAGGAGTTCAGTCTCTCGTATAAGAATGAAAATAAATTAGACATTTCTATTTCTTTCTATTTGTCTAAATTTTGATAAACAGAGTTACTCGATATGAATGAAAGATAGTACAAGCTAATCCAAACATCATGATTATAAAAGATGGGAGTAAACTACAACAATTTGTAAAATAAAATTTCCTTCCAATGTCTAGACAAATTAAATGCATGTTTTTTTTTTAAAGATAATGAAAAATTGAGAACCAAGAAAAGATTTTCACATGTGAAGGAAATGGGAAAAAAAAAATTCACCAATTTCAAAATGGGGAGTTTGTTTGTAATTAATTTTCATTCCTTTTGTTTTGTGTGTGGATAGAGGAGGAAAAAATAATAAACGAAAGAGACCCAAAATGACAAACTGACCAAAAACAACAAGTTTAAAGTGTAGTAATGCAAGTAATAATTATAATGAAATTAAATCCAAGATCTGGGCATTTTAAGGTTAAGAAAGCAATAAATGTCAAGAAAAAGACAAATTATTGTAATATATACCCAAAAATAAAAATAAAAATTGTTTTGTTACCTTCAAATCAAGGCATTGTTCCCAATGGTATGGAAGAGCAATTTCAGAATTGAGTTCCACAGTAGCATCATTTGAGGGGTTGTTATTATTGAAGTTAATGTTGGTGTTGGTATTTTCCGATGAATCGGAAATTCCATCTGGCGGGGCGATACCCGCGCTGTTGCGGCTAGTGCCGCCCCGCTGATGATGGTTACTCAGGGAACAATTTTGGAGAGAAGCTGTAATAGTAGCCATATTTGGACCTGTCATCATTAGATCAATAATACCAAAAATTCCCAAACAAATAATTTTTATATATATGTGGTTATATTTACTCGAGGAGAATTTAATTTGGGGGATTTTGGTGATAATAAATAAATGAGTAGAGAACAATATGAATGCTACAGTAAAAATAGTAATTTGATAGAGAAGAAGAAGAAGAAAAAGAGAGGGGTGAAAAGGGAGAAGAGACCAAAGAGAGTGGGAATCTTTTTTTTCTTTGAAAGAAAGGGGCGAGTGCAGTACAACTACCCCCACCTGATGATAGGACCAGTTTTTTTTTTTTTGCTCTATCTTTTCCCACTCCCACGCACCTTATGCTTTCTCTCCAAAAATAACCCTCAACCCCATTTTTTCTAAAATCACAATCCCCACATGCATCTCATGTGACTCAAAGATTTATTTCTCTATTACTTTTTCTCTTTTTTTTTTTGTTTTTATCTATATTAAAGCATTGTTTGGTTTCACCTATTGGTGTTATTGTTAAGGGGTCGGGTTGAACCGGTCCGATTCAAAAAATATTTAATTTAGATGGTTCGGGGTTGGGGTTGGTTATTTGGTTTGGGGTGGGGTGGGGGTGGGGGTGTGGAGTTCAATTTCAATCGGGTTGGGTTTATTCGAGAAAAGTTAGGCATCTAGGGTTGGGTTTTACTAGATCTAGTTAGGGACGATTTGGTAATTTGTTCAGGAATGACGTAACACTACTAGGTTGGATCTGTTTTTGAGTCATCAATAGTTTAGTTAAGATCGTGGGGTTTTGATTTGGTGTTGAACCCACCTAACCCTCTCTACATTGGTTCGATTCGATCCGATCTGGATTAGTCTGACCCATTCGACACCCTTAATTTCACTTATGGGAGTGTGTGGTATGGTTGGACTCAGTTTTTGCTATAAGTTAACTTATTTACTATCAAATTAGACTAATATAGTATAAAAGAAATTGATTTGAGTAACCGATTCAGGAGCGACTTAACACAACTGAGTTGAACTGATTTTGAGCCATTAATAGTCTAGCTAAGGTTACACGAGCCCGATTTTGTTATGAACACAACCTAACCCTGCCCTCTCTACATGAGTCGATCTGGTCTGGGAGGAAATCGGTTTAGTCAAATTCGATCTGAATCGCCTCGACCCACTTAACACTCTCGATACCACTTGTTGGAGTGTGCAGTGTGGTTGGACTCACTTTTTGCTTAAAAGAAAATCAGACTAATTTAGCAATTTTATAGATTGATTCACTTTTGCGATCATTTTCAATTTTACCAAATGATCAAACTATACCTAAATCTTATTGATTTATTAGCATCGAAATAAAATTTAGTAAATATAAAGCAACATTAATAATGATGAAATATCAAGTTGAAATTTAAGATTTGGTCAAATGATGGATATCAATGTAGTAAGAGAAGTTGTGAAATTTGTTGTTATAGTATTTGAATCAAAATAAATATTAGTTCGGAGACTTACATGTTTTCTTCCTGGCGGAAGCAGAACTGTAGCAACCACGCCTTTTGTCACCGGCCATTGAAAAATTTCACAAAGTATATGTACTTTCTCTATCCACAACCTAGATACCCTTACTAACCCTAGTAGTCATATTATTGTGAAAAAATAGTGCTATTCCAAACACTTATAATGATGTATTTATACAGTAGAAAATAGGGTTTTGGAGGCGGACAAGGTAATGGGCTAATGGACTAATTAACATTCCTTATGGGTAGACCCGACTCAATAAATATTTTAAACAATCACCAAAAAAAATTGTTTGGAATCTAAAGAAGTGTTGAATTGACTAGTATATAGTAACACATATCTAATAAGGAAATAAATTGATACTAGATTGATTTAAGATTTTTCTATTTATACTACAAGAGTTCAAATAGAATTGAAGGAAATATGATAAATAAAACAAAATTTAATTTCAATTTTAAAAGAACTTATTACAAATACTCTTTAGTGAACTAGGGGTAATACTATCTTTTCTAATTTTTTTGAATCAATTGATGTTGGACTTTATCTCAATTCCGACCCTGACCCGTCGTGAGTGGCATCCACACTAATTCTCGATGGAAGAATCAATTAACTACTAACACACAACACTGAATTACAAAAAATGTAGTAGTTTCAGCACTTAAAAACAAGTTTCATAATTAAAAACCGTAGTCATCAAACATTGCAGAAGAACCCTAGAAACTTAAAATTGTGTACCAAAGTTCAATATAGTCTAGAATACAGAGACACAACCCCAAAATAAAATAACTAAAGCGAGTCTAAGTCCAGAAAAATAAGATGAATTCATGGCAGTCTGAAAGAACTAGCTTGCCCTTGGATTCAGTTAACGCTAGGATTACAGTTGAGGTCGCAAAACAACCGCTGGAATATGCCTTGTTAGGGACAAAAAAAGAGCAAGTGCAGTATCAGTACCAAAAAATCATAGTGTATAAGGTAGGATCATCGACTAGTTCCATCATACAAAATATGAACATGCAACCATAACAGAATAAAACAGATAACATACAATTAATACTACAATCATAAACATATCTCAGACTCCCAGTCCGCACCCTGAATTGACATTCACAATACACATGAATAGTGAGATTATAACAAGTCAATTTCGAGCTCTCATAAAATCCACACACTCAATGTACCAGGCCTGGTACCCCAACCAACAATTAGTAATACTGGCGTGGTATCCGAGCCAATCATATAGATATATCGTACCATGTGTAATGCTCAAGCCAACCATTAGTATGTACGCAATGTGGTACCCGAGTCAACTATCAGTGTGTACCAAGTGTGGTACCTGAGCCAACCATGTGATATTCTGTATCGGACGTAGTACCCAAGCTAATCATCAATCACATTTCACAATCACAATGAGTAACAAACATATTTGTACACTCAAGTAAAACATAGTCATAGTGGCAACATTTAACATTTGCAATCACTCTTTCCTTTTTCCAAACCAAATATCATGCATGCAATACTAACCAAGCAGTTGACAAGCACATAAAGCATATATAAGAAAATAAATAACCATTACCTACTCGAAAGGATTCTATCCCGAATGTTTCTTGATCATAATCTAATTGCCCACAATCCTTTCTCAAGATAACCCTACAATCATCATAAGATCAGTGCTAACTACATGAATCCATCATCATCCTAAATCACCACTAACCACAAATTCAACTATTCAAACTTCGTGCATGAAGGAATATACTTGTGATCTCCCAGCCATCTATAAGATATCATATAAGTAAATACAAGTCTAAATACTCAGTTAAAAAGAAAGCATAGCCTATCAAAATACCAAGAAACTGCTGAAGAGCCCATAACACGAGCTTCTGGATTCGTTGGGGTAAATTTTGACAAGCTTCTGAGTTATGCTCTCACTGACCCTCGCTATGGCGGGATGCCGTCAACTTGGTCAATTTTTTTGTCGTGTAACGCAATTTCAAATTGGTAACGTATTTAAAGAAAAATTTTATGGTTCCTTTCATGATCTTGACCATCGTGAGTGGAAGCCACAATAAACCACCTGGTCAGAGGACCAAAGACTAACCTGAACCAACCCAACACGTACTTCTCTAAAATCGTACTTCCTCAAGAATAAGGTGTGAAACCATGCCCAAGTCAATGGAGGTAGATCGACGAATAACATTGCACAAAATCTCTTCACCATTTTTTTTACTTACCCTAGAGCTGGAAAGTCAAAAACTCCACTCCGAGTTGCTGCGCAATGCCCAACTTATAAAGCCTCTCGTAGCAATCTAAGATGAACTCGAACGCATCCGTTCCATCAAAACCATGAACACTGAAGGATTAAGCTTCAAGAACTTGGTCAGTATCTCATGTTCTGTATCAATCATCACATGGGCCAAGAAATGAACAGAACAAAGTGTCAGCACCAACATCCCCATCTACCTTAGGAACAATAGTTGTAGTAGTTTGAGTGATCGGAAACTGAGTAGTCTGAATCGTTGGAATCGCTCCAGTAAATGTCAACCCACTCAAAAAAGTCAGTACTACTGAACAGTCCCCGCATCATGTCAACTCATTTAAAAAATCCAGTACTACTAAAAAGTCCCCGCATCAATAGGAGGAATACCTACAGTTCTAGTTTATGTCCTCTCCTCTAGTTCAACATGATCCTCACTCTTAATCTCAATCTCTTTATATACTGGATCCTAGGGTGGGGCTGGTGTCGCTTCCCTTGGTATATTCACATTTTAAGCTCCACTTTTAGAGGTTATTGGCCTTCATTTACCCCTACCCATGACCCTGTATCTCTCTCTCCTTATCCCTCCACCACGACCTATCGTTGCGGGTTCAGTTGCGTGCTCTGTCGTTGGAGCTACTATCGTTGTGCTATTACTTCGAGTGTCAATCATCTGCGGATAAAAGAGTGAAAAGTTAGATACTAATGTGGATCACAATATGTCACATCTCGAGCGTATTCCCTGGGGGGACTGACACTCGAGAACCATTGTTTGCTCCAAGCGAACCCTTGCCCTTGCTTAACTCTTAGTGGAAGACTTACTCATGATAAACATACTTTAAAAAGTAAACTGGAATCTCAATAAATAACTTAGAATGTATAAAGAAACATTCTATTGGACTTCTGGTGCTATGGAGATCTAATTGTAGCTTGAATACCCATCAAGAAAGCAATACTACCAACCCTTACCACCAAGGCGATCCAACATCTGATCCATGAACGGCATCGGGAAGTGATCATTTAGTCCATGCATACTCTCCATCCAGTCACTGGCCTCATCGGAACAAGTTGATTTTTTGCATTACAAACCACATTAATCCTACCTTTCTTAGGTACACACTGAACATGACAGACCCAACTACTATATGCAATGTGGTATATGACTCCAGCATCCAACCATTTGATGATTTCCTTTTTCACGACATCTTGCATAGATGGATTTAGTCTCCTTTGGTGCTCAATACTTGGCTTGTTGTCCGGCATGAGTTGGATTTTATGAGAAAAATGCCAGGAGGAATCCCAATAATGTCCGCAATAGTCTATCCAATAGCCTGCTTGAACCTCTTCAACACAAAAACCAATGCCTCTACTTGTACCTCACTCAAATCAGCCGCAATGATTACCGGTAAAGTTCCATCTATTCCCAAAAATGCATACCTCAAATGTGATGGTAGAGCCTTGAGCTCCAATTTGGGAGCTTCTTCCACATACGGTTTTGCGGATGGAGAGTCGCGATTCTTCATATCTAGCTCCAATTTCTTTTGGTTTGGAACGAAATTCAAACCTATCAAGTGAGGAAACTAATTCATCATAGTCTTCAATACCATCACCCTCAAAATTCATCATTACCGTTGCTAGTGCATCAACACCCAACCTTTCTTTAATAGACACTTCAAAACCTCGCTCCAAAATATGATTCACCACTGATACTAACTTGAGATCGCTTTCCTGCTTCATAGACCTACAGATATTGAAAGTTACCTTTTCATTATTCAATCGGAACTTCATCTTCCCTCTTTCCATATCGACGAAGGCTCCCCCAGTAGCAAGGAATGGTCTCCCTAAGATGATGGAAACCTCAAAATCAACCTCACAATCAAGTATCACAAAATTCGCCAAAAAAATGAACGACTCCACTTTCATAAGGACATCTTGGAGAACACCAATGGGCTTCTTCACAGTTCTATCGGTCATGTGTTGTCGCATCGCAGTCGGTTTTGGAGCTCCTAAACCCAACTTTTTGTAGATAGACAATGGCATCAGATTAATGATGGCACCCAAATCACACAACGCTTTCGCAAAATGCAACATCCCAATGGTACAATGAATAGTGAAAGCCCCAGGATCCTTTTTCTTACCGCGTAGCAATAGCATTACAATATTATAACCTCGCGTCATCTTCAAAACTGACAACCCTATTTTTGGTCACCAAATCCTTCCTGAACTTTGCATACCCAGGCATTTGCTCCAAAGCTTCTATCAACAGAACATTGATGGAAAGTTGTTTCAACATAGTAATGAACATGCGGTATTTTCCTTCTTCGGTCTTCTTTACCAATCTCTGTGGGAATGGTGGTAGAGGTCTAGGAATGGGATAACTTTTTGGGTCACCTCCGCTTCCTTCTTTGTAGCATTTTTAGACTCTCCAGTAACCTCTATCTCATCTTCATATCTTTCTACCATAATTTCAACCTCAGACGGCATAGGGGGATTAATGGTATGTTTACCTCATCGAGTAATGACTGCCATACAATGCCTATCATTTTTTAGATTTTGAATGGTGTTGCTAGGAAGTGTGCCAGGTTGACGTGGGTTCACAGTAGTGGACAACTGATTAAACTGCTGCTCAAGTTGCTTTATCGACACTGACTTTTTGACCGATTCCAGACAAGTCATTTCGCATCTCTTTCACATTCTCATCAGTCGCATCAAACCTCTTCATCATTTTCTGCATCATATCCTCAATGCATGACATACTACCCATAGCTTCTCTATTGCCAGATTCCCAATTTCCAGGTGGAACATAAGGCCCAACTCTCTCATTTTTGTTGCCATAGTTGTTCCAGTTTTAGTTGTTATCGCGATTGTAGTTCCCATCCCGGACATAATTTCCTTCTCAATTATAGTTTCCATAGTTTCGACCTTGGTTTCCTTGTCCTTGGCGCCAATTATCCGAGTTGGAACCTTGGGTGTTGGCTCGGAAACCCCCTGTGTGATCATTCACCAAATACGTATTCTCTTCATAGTAGCATTCCTCAACTGGTGGTGGTGGTAATTTACCGCGTTCACCTTTTCTGCACTGCCGCTCACATGTTTCAATACCAACCCAAGTTCTGGCCTCATCTGTCTATCTCCTCACGAATATCATCAGTAGATTGACTAGGTGCAGGTTGAACTACAAATGTGCTTCTTCCAGTGTCTGACTTTCTAATGTTCCGCGCTTTATTATTTCGAGAAATCTTCTCCAGTTTCTTAGCAATCTCCTCAAAACTGCACTCAACATATGATCCTCTAGCAATAGTATCCAACACAGCCTTTCCATTGTCATCCTTACCTCTGTAGAAGTACTCCTTCAGTGACTCATCATCTATGTGGTGATTCGGAACACTTCTTATGAATGCAGTGAACCTATCCCATGAACTGCTCACAGACTCTCCAGGTAGTGCTACGAAATTGTTCAGTTTGTCCTTGTGATTTAGCTTCTTAGACAATGGGAAATACTTTTCCATGAATACCTTATGCAATTGGTCCCATGTATGAATTGAGTTATATAGAAGCTTAGAAAACCACACCGCAGCATCACCGGTCAATGATAGAAGGAATACTCTCAAACCTATGACGTTCATATCCAACTCCGATCGTCCCACAAAACTCTTACAAACACTTCTAAATTTAGCCATGTGACCATGCATATCTTTCGAAGCTAGACCAGAAAACAACCCCATTGTTGTAAGCATTTGCATCAAACTGCTGGTCACCACAAATGTATGCCCTGGAGGTAGAGGTCGGAGAATAATAGGTCCTTCTGATTCAACTGTATTGAAGTCGATTCTGTAGTTGTCACGCAACCTTGGTTCTGGTGGATTCGGTACCCTCAATACATCTCCAAGTAGATTAAAACCAAGAACCTGAGCATTCTTATTATTCACTTCGTCCTCATGCTCCTCTATGATTGGATTATTATGGAGCCCTTGATTTGCCATTTTTCTCAAAGTTTTGCTTAGTTCAGGATCATATGGGGTCAATAGTTCGCCTCGACTCCATGTACTTGACATACACTAGATTAGAAACCTGTAGAAAATAAAAATAAAAGAAACCATAAAATCAGGAAATAATTGACTAAAGTTCAATAATGTAGTTAAACGTAATCTAAAAGCCTTATTCCCCGGCAGCGGTGCCAAAATTTGATACGCTCAAATTACACTTCCCTAAAGAAGTATAAGCGGTCGTCGTCAAATAAAGAACCCAATTTTTAGGTTGGGGTCGATCCCACGAGGAATATAGTTCAGACTTAAACTTAACTCACTATTATATCCGTTTAGTCAAACTATTTCCGAAATAAGTAATTAAAGGGGGGGGGTTGTAAGCAAAAAGCCAATTGTTGATTTAGTAACAAGTGAGAAGGATTCAAACTTTTGATTATCAATATGAGAAAGAAACTAGGGTGTATGTGTTCTCCTCAAGCTTTTAATGCGGTAATCCTAATAATAGTAATCATTTCCTAGTGTTTCACACGCAAAGTTGGTAAGATAGGTATCCCTAAGTGATTGGTCCTCCAAATAGGGAATTTCACTACGCACCTTGGTCCGGCTACGAGTGTATACTCTACTAACCCTTACATTTATCTCAGATTAGACATCACATCAATGTATGAATTAGTTTTCACCCTCTCACCAATTGACATTAGACTATTAGATAGCATCCACTAAATCTCTGTTGTTAATTCTTTTATCATTAACTACCTCCTTGGTCCGGCAAGTAGCAACGAGGTGATTTCTAACGCGTGCACTCGTTAAAAAGACTTCTAAGTGAAAGAATTACCAATACATGCATAAACACTATTCAAGAATTATTTAATTATTATTCATACGTTGTTAATTGCTCATGGTTACCACAACCCTAGTTGTGGATTTAGTGCTCATGCTTGAAAGAACACAATTCATGTTTTGATAAAAAAAATTCATGAACTTGCGATTAGAGTAGAAGAAACCCGAAATCTCCAATTGAATTTCAAAGTGAAAATCTTATAAACCAAAATCCAGAAATCAAATTGCTAAAGTTGCGAGTTAATTCCACAAAGAAACACCAAAACTTAGAAATATACAATGTTGTCTAACCCCCAAAAATGAGGTTTATAACTCATATTTATAGAAAACATGTCCTAAATAAAAAGGAAATAAAATAAGGAAACAAGCAATCTGGGACGCGACTTCAAGTGACGACTCGACATACGGACCGTGGGCCGACCTACGATCCGTAGGTCCCCTTCTGTAGCTCCATACTTAGGATTTTTCCATCAGGTACTGAAACTTCAACTCTCTGAATCCATCGACGGATGTGGAGGACGACCCGTGGGTCGACCTACGGTTCGTTTGTCACTTCGTAGTTCCACACTTAGTCAGAATTCCTTGATGTTCCATCCACGATTGCCTAATGACGGTCCTTCATAGGACCTACGGTCCGTGGATCCCTCCGTGGATGGCCCCTTCTGCATGATTTCAGCACTCATCACCATCACCTGCATTCTAAGCTTATTTCCTGCAAACATATATAGCACAAAACACATTATTTCTAATACAATATGGCTCTAGACACACACAAATTCTAAGTGAATTGCATAAAAAATATCGTAAACTTACGGTATATCAATTATCAACAAATCCTAACCCCAAGCTAAAATATGATAATCTTCCCAAAGTTAGGATTTTTTCTACGCTGGGAACATGTCAAAACCTCCCCCAAGGGTAATAACCTAGATTTTATGGCTTAAGAATCAATGCACACGGTTGGGGAGTCGAACTTTTACCTTTATCAATGAATTTCGTTGAAAACAAGTGCAAACTGCCCATAATCGCCTCTCACAAGTCCAAGAGCACAAATTGCAGAAAATGGGGATTTTGAGACTTTCCGCAATAAAACCCATGTCGCCTCGCTACAACGGTGTCGCTATAGTGGAAATTAGTTCCACTATAGAGGCGTCGCTATAGTGGAAATTAATTCCACTATAGCGGCTTAGCATCACTATAGTGGGATGCCTCCCGCTATAGTGGGCTCAACGAAACTTCTACGCCTTAAACATCCGAAAAAGGTCATTTTCACAACACAAACTCTTTTCTTGACGTCCTGGCATATACCTTCCATGCCAAGATCAATTCAAGGGATTCTACTTACCTGGCCTAATTCGATTTTGAAAAGTCCTATGGACTCTTTAATGTCTTGGCTATAAGAAAATATCATTCAAACCTCAACCACACACCCCACCCGTTCACGGATGGCCTTAGTGTTGGGTTCTGAAGGGTGATTAGGGCGTTATGCGGAAGCTTATAATTTGCAAATCATATGACGATAAATTAGACGACACATAAAACTATACTAAAAGACATATATTATTGTAGGATATGACCAATTGGCCTACATAATTAAAAACTAATCAAAAGCATAGAAATTATAGAGAGAAAATCTCCCCATAAACAAAACTCTCTAAACGACTACATTGTGGATGTTCTTGTTTTTTTGTGTTAGAAAAACAAACCTATATTTATAAAGTCCTAAAACCTTTCCTACTAGAAAAGGAGTCCTAAAAGGAGAGAATAAACCAAATATGAAAGAATATTATATTTTCCTTTCAAGAAAAGTAAAAACATTTATGGTAATGTTTTGTCTTTTCTTTTAAGAAAAAATAAAC
>JAJOOS010002013.1:0-27050 GCA_029582725.1 Solanum chiquidenum
CTTGCTTCACATTGCAGAAGCTCTCCCCCCATTCAGAAGAGTACATAATTCTGTCTATCCTCGAAACAACTTCCATGTTGGATCCCCTGGCCCACGTGTAGTTCCCCCCTTCAAGTGGTGGATCAATTAGCTCCATGTCCTCAATAACATCAGAAAAATCATTCATGTACACAGAGGTTCTGGAGCAGTTCCTTTTTTCTGAAGCATATCTAACAATATTGAAATCACCCCCAAGAACCCAAGGCCCTGTAAATAAACTCCTGACAGCCCCTATCTCCCACCACACCTCCTGTCTTTCTAAGTTGCAAGTTGGTGCATATACCCCTGTCATGTGCCAAGTGAAACCATTTACCCTTGATTTAAAACTGCAAGTCAAGGTGTATGAGCCTATCTCCACTACTACCCCTTCCCAAACATTGTTGTCCCACATCATTAAAATGCCTCCCCTAGTGCCACTAGCCTGTAGTTCCCCATATTTGACCCCTCTTTTTCCCCACACTTGTTTAATTTCCTCCCCACTATTTCCTTCAAGCTTTGTCTCCTGTAAGCAGATCACATCTGCTCTCCATTCCTGAATCACACTATTTATCATCCTCCTTTTATCCCTACAATTTAAACCCCTCACATTCCATGAAATTATGGAAACATTCATCGTATATCTAACGCCTTTCCCCTCCCCCTATTTCTTGTGCCTTTGCTTTGGAATTTCATATCAATCATTAAACCTTTGAGCTCCTGTATGCCTTTGACTTTGGTGCTTTCCCCTGTTTTCTGCTCTGCTTCTATATTCCTTGAATGTCTTCTACTGTCTATCTTCTTGAAGAGTGCTAAGGCTTCCTTTTTGCATCCCTCAAACTCAACCCCGAACTCTTTGCTCAACTTGATTATGTTTTGATGAACCCACAGTGATACATCCATCTCCCCGTCACTTTCTTCTTCAACAGATTGAAAGTTAAGTGGCTCTGCTTCTTCACAGTTGCAGAAATCTTCCTCATTGCAATTCACCAGTTGCATATTGGAGCATAAAATATCAAACTCCGAATCTTTTTCTTCTTCAATAATTGTTACTGCATCAACATAGTCCTCTTCCTCTTCCACTCTTGTGAGTTCCTGAGATTCCGTGGATGAATTTGCATTCAGATCCCCATTCTCGCTGTCGAAAAAGGTTGAGTCTGTGGAGTTTGCTTCAATTTCAATTAGCATGGGGTCTACCTTCGTTTTATCTGTGTCTTCTGATTTTTTTAACTCCAGTAGTTGGGCCTCATTATAATTTGGGCCTGTAGGAAAAGTCCAAACCCTTTTATCTATTGTATCACAAGTCCCATGGCCCACGCCAGCTGTTAATTTTGACCTAAATCCCACGTGTTCAGCCTGCTCCTTATCAGCGATTGTGTCACTGATTTTTTCCCCTTTCCCATCTATTGTCCAATGGTCCTTGTCCGTTGTCTTCTTCGTCTCATGCAAGACCACTCTCGGCTGGACTTCCGGCCAGATCGGAATAAAGTAGGCTAGATCCTTATCCACAATCTTTACTTCTTTTGGAACTGTTCCCCCATCACCCTTAATCTTCAATCTTGCCCATTTTAGGTGATTCTTCAGAGAGGTCTCTTCCTCTGTTTCCAGCCAACCTCCACACTGATCTCCAATGGCCTTGAATATTTTTTCCGTCCACAAGTGGAGTGGAAGCCCCACAGCCCTTATCCATGTCGAAGTTCCGCGATTTGTGCAACATCCAGCCGTAGGAGACCACCATTCCAAGTGCAGCTTTGAATGTCTCCATGCCCATTCTCCATGGATAATGTGCTCCGCCATGTTCCTGTTTGGAAATTCAAATAGAAAGGTGCATCCCCCCATCTCGTAGATGTTGACCCCAAAAGACTTCTTCCAGGTGTTGACGGCCCATTTTCTGATATCTGAGAGTGTGGGAAGCTCCTTCAGATCTGTATTGAGCCTTCCAACAATGCATCTAGCAAGCAGACCCTTCTCCTCCCCAGTGTTTCCATCTGTGATAGAGATGGCTTTCTTGTTGCGGTTTATGACAGCTTCCGATGCTTCCTTGGACTGCCACTTGCTGGTTCTGACCGAATCAGCATATAGGATTTTTGGGTCTGCCATTCTGGGCTTGTCCGTCAAAGAAGGAACTTTTGTATCTTTAATGAAGTTTGCTATCTTTAATGCTATGTCTCCCCATCCCGTATTTAATGCATACTCAGGTATTATAATAACAGATCTATTCCCCCCTTGTACCGTTACTATACTAATGAATCTGCCAAATCTGTTATGTTTTCTGGAGCAAAAGAAATCTGCAAACTGTTCATTCATCTTCCATCTTCTCGTATGCGTACCGTTGTCCCTTGAAGCTTCACGTAGAGCAAAAACGACCCATTCCATGGTTTTCCTGTTGAAAGTAGTCCTGCCCATCAATTTCCTGCTTCTTTCCACCCATTCAAACCAAGTATCTGACCTTGATGTGAGCTTTGTTATGTCGTATGACTTGAACCCTACTGCGAAATAGATTCTGCTCTCTCCCATGGCGACAGAAGATCACCGGAAAGGAGTTTCTTTCCCTCCCTCGGGAAGTGTGCCAGAGAGCTTTTTAAAAGTCAAGTCCTTTACTAGTCCCCAATCCACTTATATGTTTCGCCAAAGTTCTTAGCAGTGAAATTTAGGTATTGGTTTTCTATTAAAGAAGAAAAGAAGAGAACAGAGAAATGTGCAATTAGCAATGAACTTTGCTTCACACAGAAAACTTCTATATGTATTAAGCGGGGATTTTCATTTCTTTTCCTTGTTTTGTTCCATTAATTAATTTCTTTTGTGTAATCATTCGGGAGATAATTTAATAATTAGTGTTCACATTATGAGTAAACAGTGACAAATACACACATTGTGGATTATTTTTTCTAATAAAATTAATAGATCATGTTGTGAGAGAAACAATAATAATACACAAACACAAAAAAGGCAAATGATTGGGGTAAGATATTTTTTCTTTATTTTTCCATTTCTTACTCTTTTACCATCAAACGAAGGAGGTTCTTCCTAATTTTGCTAAAATAGCGGGCATCAACGTAATCCATTGAATTATTAGTGTTGATGTTAAGTCCACTATTTCAAAAATAGATATTTACTTTTACTTATAATATGATAACATAGCCATGATAATAATTATTTTTTAATAGATATGTAAGTAAAATGAACGGATAACGTGAAGTATTGGTGGCAAGAGATTTCAATCAAATGGAACACTAGATTGAATATAGCATGAACATATTTACTTGTCATGCATGTTATTGAAGCAAAATAAAGTCATATCACTAGTAGCCCCTTTGAGCCTGTAGCCTTTTGTTGATAGTCATATTTTTACATCGACTATTTTGTTGAATCCCTAGTTTTTGCACCTTGCTTCCTTGAGCACTATAGCATAGACTTATTATAATTGTTAAATCGGAAGAAAAAGGGATGGTTGAGTGAAAAAGGTAATTAAGGATAGCTACAAAGTGATTAAAAAGCCCTCTTTGAAAGAATACGACATGAAAAAAAAGAGAAAAAATTCTTTGAGAAAAAAAATGATTGAAGCATTCTTGAGATGATGATGAGAATTACTAGTGAAATTATTGTTGAAGAGAGGTCTGAAAATAAAGAGAAGAAAATAATGGGTGATAAAGTCTTAAAGTGCAAATTGCTTAAGAAAGTGTAAGTCACTATTATATAGTTTTCCTACTCGTCCCCTAGCCTACATTACAACCCGTTAAAGTCCTATTTGCTTCTATTCAAGCATGCTTAATTAGTGGAGATGTACAAAATGGGCAAGTCTATGGTTCTTTGTGCATACATGTGAATTTTTTTTGTGAGTGTGAGAGTGTTCTTTGATGCTAAGTCCTTAATTTATATTCAATCTTTTGATTTGAGTGTGGACTGTGTCATCTTGTGAGGGCACTTGTTTCAGAGTCCTTCCTTGAGGTTAGGAGGTTAGGCATAATGACTGAGAAGTGTACTTAATGTTTTGAAATTTGTGTATGGCCTAATTGTTTGTATCAACTAAACTGGTGGCATCCCTAATTTGATTTTTTTATATGAGCTTTAATATTTGCTCGAGGACGAGCAAAAGTTTAAGTGTGGGTGTTGATATGAGGCCAAATATACATATTTTAAATCATTATTTGCCCCACATTAATTATTTGTATTTATCTTTTTTTAGCATAATTTTATGGATTTTGTTAAATAGTATATTTTATTTGAAGGATTAAATTGGTGTAAAGATGAATAAATTTGGAGCTAAAACGAATTAAAGATGAAAGATTATAGAAAGAAATCAAGCAGGCAGCTTAATGGATTAAATTCAATATAATAATATATAATATGTGAAGGGCAGCGAATTGCAAATTACAATTTGAATGTGTACATGTTGGCCACGTGTCACTCATTTGAGGCGCAAAAACAATTGAGACAGCCACAGTCCACGTGGAAACCAATTCCTTTTGGTTTTGGTTTCGATTTCCCAATTTGTTTTGGACTTTGTTAATTTATTTATTTCCTACATCTATAAATAGTCCATAAGAACAATTATTATGAGGGAGACTTGGAGATACTTGGAACATACTTTGTAGGAAAAGTCATTATACTTTGTAGGAAAAGGCATACTTTTTAGGCATTAGTAGCTAAAGACCCTTGTTTTGGGGGTGTGGCTACGAATGATTGTTTAGTATTGAATTTTATGGATTGAAGATTGGTTATCGCATAAATTGCTCTTTTGTTCTTATTTTAGTATTTTGTGATTGGCACCATTGAAATAAACTCATTGGCCAAATTGAACTCGGGAAAGGAATAGGAAGATAGAACGTGGGACAAAAGGAGCATGATCTTCTCTAGAAATTAGGGTTGATTTATATCTAGGATAGGGATATACCTAGAGACCTTGCTTGGTTACTAAACAAGATGAAAACATAATGTTCCGCAATTGGTTCAGTCTATCCCCGCTCAACGATGTAGTTAGACTGTCAATTGTGATAGACGATTAGAGGTCGGGAGACCATGATCATACATTCAATCTTGTAAATCAGCGATTTGATAACTACTTGAAGTCCATATAAGAAGATATTATGCATGAATTCTTAGTAAGTTGTAGCCCTGGAATTTTCCCAATCATTAGTATACATATTTTATTATTGCATTCTAATAAGGTAAATTTTTTTGACACTCTTAAATAAATAATTAGACTAGTATAATTTAGTAAGAATAATTAATCGACAAGTCCTTTGGGTTCAATAATTCAGCTCTTGTAGAGCCACTATATTACTTGCGCGACCACATACACTTGTGTATGCAATTAGGAGCAACAGTCTACATATCCTTAAAATTAAAAGTCTTCTTTTATCTTTTAAAATTTCATATCAAACTAAAATTAGACAAATCTATATCTATCTTTCTATTTATCCATACTACCTTAAAAGTATGAACTACCTATCTTAAATGTTAACTTATTATAATATCCCCGACTTAAAACACCAAATTTAGTATATATTCTATATTTTATATTATATTATTTATTATTTATTTAGTAATACAATATAATATTATATTAAAAGCAGGCACCTTTTCACATTGAAGAGTCGTGACTTTCTCAAAGAGTTATGACTTTTCTGATGAGTTATGACCTTTTCGAAGGGTTGTAACTTTTCTAATGGGTTGTGACTTTTTCTAAAGGGTTGTGACTTTTCCAAAGAGTCATGACTTTTTCAATGAGTTGTGACCTTTTCGAAAAGGTTGTGACTTTTCTAATGGGTTCTGACGTTTACATCCACTATTCATAGGAACTTATACTTTATTATTCCACTAGTAAAATTACCCGCGCTTCGCGCAGGAATTTGATATCACAAAATTTATAAAATAATACTTAAAACCTATCCGTCATTAAAACTAAAACACTATGTTATCTTACATACAAGATTGCGTAGTAACGAACATTAATAATATAAAGGAAAAGGATAATTATAACATCTTATCATTTATCCTTCAATCAATCATCTTTAATTTGATTTTATAACTTATCTTTTTACCTCCAGGAAGTGTTACTATATTTTCGGGAAATTAGATGAACATCAACATGAGATATTAAATTTTCTAATAAATAAATAATCTTTATCTGTACTAACAAATACTTATAACAATAACTTTACAGAAACATAAATAACAAAGTTTAAAACATGTACTCAAAAACAACAATTAATATCATAAGCATAAATTAATGACGGTAAAAAATATACCAGGATCTATAACAATAGAATGAAACAGAAAGGAAAAAATTGAGTCCACAAAATGTCCCCTTAAGGAAATTATTCCCCTCTAGTACCCGAGGTTTAAGGGAATAGATCCTCTCGGGATGAAACTATTCTATTCACAAATGTATTGATACAAAAACAATGGTGTCAATGAGCCACTCAACAAGACCAAAGTACACGAATATTTAATTGTGAAAAAGAAGAAGTTTTAATGAGAGGAAATCTCTCTATTCATAGACAAAAAGGGTAGTGTGAACAAATGCTTATTGTGTCTTATCGGAAATGTCACAACTCTTTGGAAAGGTTACAAGGTCACAACCTTACATAAAAGTCACAATTTTTCATAAAAATCGCAACTCTTCATAAAAGTCGCAACTACTCATAAAAGTCACAACTTTTCGTAAAAATCGCATCTTTTCATGAAAGGGAAAGGGTATTTTTGGAAATAAATAAATTTAAAAGGAAATTCTTGCTTGTGGTGGCTCCACGTAGGCGGGCCTAGGATTCTCTTTTGTATAAATATATGATTTATAATTATGTACTTAGATTTTTTATTTAATAGTATTGACAATGATTTTTAAATAGTGTAGTACATGGTTACAAAAAGATGAGATGTCATATCAAAAAGGGTTGTCTCAATATAAACACAACTTTGATTAACTACAACTAATTATTGATATCTCATCAATTCCAGAACAAAGAGCCAAGGGGCATACTTTTCCTCCAATTTCCTGATGATCACAGTGAAAGAACACCTAAATTTAAGATAAAACCAGGGAGAAACAATAATTTTGGATACATGTGATGAATCAGAAAACCTTGTTGAGTTAAGTGCATAGACAGAATTTTCTTTCAATTATCACAGCTATACTCTCTGTGAAGCATAAAATTTATCATATAACAATATTTTAAAATCGAACAAATGCACATGCTATTTAATGAAAAGGTAGGTCAATAGAGTAATTTGTGGATGGGACTAAATAGAAGCAGAATAAAGAAACAATCTGCACTTATTTTTTTGGTGTAAACAGAATATGGTGGGGGAGGTAGTAACTCTAGTTGATTTCATAGGCAAATTGTAAAGCTTTTTAGTTTTTGAAGAATGTGTCCCACCCATTGTGGGTTGTAAGTGCCCCACCTCATCATTCTTTTGATGATGATTTTTTGTGAATACAAAGTTACTTTCTCAAAAAATAAAAAAGAAACAAGCTGGAGTCAAAATGCATGCAAACAGAAGCTAACCTGTGAACGCAACAGCAGGGCATCCAACAACGCCGAGAAAACAGGAAAAAATAAGATCTTGACGCTCTTAACATTTTCTCCACGATCTGCATCCAGGCCTAGGATGTAGCCGGCAAGACTGCACCTGCAAAGTGAGAGTGTTCTTGGATAGGGGGAACCATTTGAACTACACATTTCGTTTCAACAATCTGCTCTGGACCCTGTCTATAGTTAAGTAACGGGCCCCAATTTGTACAAAAGTAACTTTATTATGAAAAGGTAAAAGCACCAGAACTGCAAAGTCGAGTCTGCGATCTCCCAATCTTCACTTGGAAATGAAACACAACTGCCATCATACATTGCATGTCAGGTACTTATATTTATAAGTAAAAGATGTTTCATTAGATGAAAGCTCCCAAAAATTATGTACATCAAAATAGAAACTTCGTTATCCACTATGATTGAAGGGATTCTGAGAAAAAAAATTGAAATCAGTAACTTGGGATTCTAATAAATTTAAAAGACATCAACTTTGTCTTCTAGCTTCAGATCGCACCAGGTGTTCAATATATGTTAAAATCTAGACCTAAGACAAAAAATTGTTGAGTATTTGTCTTCAAAGCATTTGTTGTTTCTTTTTCTCCAAATTATCCAAGAAATGCAAATGGGCATCGTGTTCCACATCTGCCGGAGGAGCTTCCTGACATTCTATCCTTGCCATGCCAACAGAGCTTCTTTAATAGATTGAGGCATCACTCACTGAATACCTCCCACATGTATGTACAATGAAGGAGATTATGATTAATAGATTTACTCTCCTGCACAAGATCACCTATTACAGAAAATGAACATTTTTCTTGTATGTCTTGCCATCTATAATCTACTCCTGCTGGTTTGCACAAAATTTTAGCAAGATTTGACGGTATAGTTTCCTTTGGTATCGGCTTCCCAAAATAATCTGTCCTGCTCTGTTGCTAATAATGGAAGCTGCCAAGTTGTAGAAAAAGTTGAGCCAGCTTTTCTGTTTCCCAGTTGAAACAATTTCTTCTAACCATTAAATTCCATACATCTCCAAATCTGCATTCTGCCAGTGTGGCATGTTGTTTCGGAATTAAGCTGTACAAATCTGGGACGGAAATCATCAAGGGGATTCTTCTAGCCAAGGATCCTCCCACATTTTTGTCTTCCTCCCATCGCCAACTGATATCACGGACAAATTTTTAAGGTCTCCCCATAAGTTTCTTATTTGTTTCCATAGAGCAAACCCATAGGGAATATCACTTGTTTGATACACCAACAATTTACTGTTCCATATTTTGTAGTGACAACTTTTCTCCATAAAACATCTTGATCGCAACTAAACCTCCAAAACCATTTAAAAGTAGACTTTTTTTGATGTAGTTTCAAGTCCCTCACCCCTATTTCACCCCATTGTTTTGGAGTCGTGACTGTGACTGCTTCACTAAATTAAATTTACGGCTCTCCAAATTCCCTGACGATAGGAAATCCCTCCTTGGCTTGTCAAGCTGATTTGCTATTTTTGAGGGCGATAAATGTAGATAAAAGCATTATGTTGGCATCCGACTAAGACACTATCTGTGAGGGTAAGTCTTCCCCAGCACATCTTTCAAGATTACTCCTTGTCTATGTTGAGCTAGTGGTAGACCAAGGTAAGTAACAGGAAAATGTTCCACTTACATACTAGTATTGCAGCCAAGGATTGAATGTTGTTAACTATGTTCACTGGAAACAGGCAGCCCTTGGACAGATTTACATGAAGTGCCAATATCAAGGTATCATCTGCATACAGCAAATATGAAAGTTCCCGCTGATTTGATTTATTTTTTTAAGGTAAATAAATTTATTAATAAATGGGGAAACCCATAAACAAAAAGAAGAGAACTTACATCAAAATATGGTCTCAACAGGAAAAAAAGCTCCAGCTGATTATTACCCCCATTTCCCACTCTAAACCCTTTGATCCAACACTTTATCCCTGCGACTTTTAAAATCTTGCTCAAAGCTCCCAATACCAACAGTAGCCCACTGGTGTACCATTAATGAGGATAGAGAACTTCACAGAGGCAATGGAATCTTTCACCGATTCACCCATTTGTCAAAAAATTCCATGTGTACCAACAATTTTGCCAGAAAAGACTTGTTTACGCGGTCATAGGCTTTTCCAAAGTTCAGTTTACAAACTGTTTCTAACTTCTCCTTACCTCATTCTTGAGTCCAAATTCTCATTGGCAACTAAAATTGTATCCATAATTTTTTTCCATGGATGAACGTGTTCTATGTGCCTGAGATCAATCTGCCCATAATACTTTTCAGCCTCTTAGTGAGGACTCTAGCTATGATCTTGTAGACACTGCCTAAAAGGCATATTGTCTAAGATCCTTAAGCTATGTTGCCTCTTTCTTTTTGGAGTTAATGCAATGAAGATTGCATCTAGACCCTAGGAAAAAACCACCTCCATGTGTAAATATTCAAAAGTTGCCATCAGATCACACAAGCTTCATCTCCTGCACTTTCTTAAGGTCATGAGAACTTCTTCCTCTGTAAAGCATCTCTGCAACCATTCCCAGTCTGATTCTGAAAGTTTTACCAAATCTGGGCTCCAACTTTCTGCTTCATGGTGCAATTTTTTGTAATAATTCAAGATTTTCCCTTTTATTGAAGTATCTGGATACTCAACTTCTATTCCATCAGTCAGTAGTTTATCAATGTTGTTACACCTTATATAAGTAAGTGTGACCATGCATTTATTTGAATCAAAAATAAACTATGCATAGTTATCTTGATGTTTGTTGTTTTCACCAAGATTAATAATTCCTTATATTATATTGGGCCCGTGCTGGTACGGGAATTTCCCTAGTCAATACAAGTGCCTATCTTGGTAAAAGAGGAAAGAAGTAGGGACAGTATAAAGAAAGCTTCAGATTACAGAAAACTGTTTCTAACTTCTCCTAACCCCATTCTTGAGTCCAAACTCTCATTGGCAACTAAAATTGTATCCGTAATTTTTTTTCCATGGATGAACGTGTTCTATGTGCCTGAGATCAATCTGCCCATAATACTTTTCAGCCTCTTAGTGAGGACTCTAGCTATGATCTTGTAGACACTGTCTAAAAGGCATATTGTCTAAGATCCTTAAGCTAGGTTGCCTCTTTCTTTTTGGAGTTAATGCAATGAAGGTTGCATCTAGACTCTAGGAAAAAAAAACCTCCATGTGTAAATATCAAAAGTTGCCATCAGATCGCACAAGCTTAATCTCCTGCACTTTCTTAAAGTCAGGAGAACTTCTTCCTCTGTAAAGCATCTCGCCGCCATTCCCTGTCTGATTCTGAAAGTTTTCCCCAAATCTTGGCCATCCAATCTGGGCTCCAACTTTTTGCTTCATGGCGCATATTTTTGTAATAATTCAAGATTTTCCCTTTTATTGTATCTGGATACTCAGCTTCTATTCTATCAATCAGTAGTTTATCAATGTTGTTATACCTTATATAATTAAGTGCTTAGAATTTAATTAGAACATTAAGAGACTATGCATTTATTTGATTCAAAAATAAACTATGCATAGTTATCTTGATATTTGTTGCTTTCACCAAGATTAATAATTTCATTATTATATTATATTGGTCCCGTGCTGGTACGGCCAATTCCCCCTAGTCAATACAAGTGCCTCTCTTGGTAAAAGAGGAAAGAAGTAGGGTCAGTATAAAGAAAGCTTCAGATTACAGAAAACTATGCTTACGATGGAGCCAACAAAATGATGATAGAAGTTAGAACCAAGGATTTTATGCTTCTATTAAAGAAAGTTTCATTTAGTGAATTGGAGAGACGTCACATCTCTGAAGGAATGGGGAGGACTCGGTGTGAAATATCACATGGTATTCAACAAAGCGTTGTTAAGGAATTGGATATGGAGATTTGAGGTGGAAGAGAAGGCATTTTTGAGGGAGGGTGCAACAGAAAAATATGGTATCATCGAAGGAGGATCGATGACTAGAAACATTGGAATATCATTTAGATTTGGCTTATGGAAGAGTATTTATAGAGGTGGGAAGAGTTTACTGGACATATCTCTTCTATGGTGGAGGATGGAAGCAGGATTAGTTTTTGGGCATATAAGTGGTGCGGAGAGAACGAGTTGAAGGAAATATTTCCAGACATTTAAGTTTCTTGCCAAAAAGATATGATAGTCAAACAAATTTGTAGGTCGCATGAGGGAAGTTCATTGGGATTTGAGATTTAGGAGGAACCTACAGGTTGGGAGATGGAAGAGTTTCATATTATGGTTGAGTTATTGTATGGGCAGGAGATACATTGATAGATCGGATGGATGGACCGGCGAGAGGGTAGAAATTGTTTTGTAACTATTAATTTTATAATGAAAGATTATTAGGGAAAGGGGAATGTATCTTCCGTCATTGCTTAATATAGAGTCTCACGGTACCGAGGAAGGTGTGTTTCTTTACGTAGTTAGCAGCAAGGGGAATGATCTTGACAACGGGAAACCTGAGAAAGGAAGATCGCCTATTTTAGTTGGTGTTTCATGTGTAAATGTTTGGGTGAAGATAAGTTATATTGCATTGTCAAGTGACTAACCGACTGGGGAAGGTGGTTCTTTATTGGTTTTGTTGCAATGGGTGATGATGTCAAGCACAATGAAGAAGGTAATGCCCAGTTGGGTTTGCAGAAGGGGAAAGAGAAATTCAAGGGCATGTAATTGCTAAGAGGCAACATTCCATATCAACCATATTTTGGAAAGAGAGCAATGGGAGAGCATTTAAAGGGGTCGGGCATTTGGATTTCTTTTGTTGACAACCATATTTTGATGGTATACGGCTTGTATATGGGGTTTCCCCCAAATTGTTAATAAAATTATTTACCATATCAAATAAAAGAAATTCTTGCAACACATAAAAAGAAATATAAGAAATGGCATCTGACCTCAAGAGTGCATCTGTCAGTACAAATGCTTCAGGACTTGCTTCAGTAATCAAAGACGGAGCCTATTATACAAGAAAACAATAGTTAATTAGTTTCAGAGATCCTTGATGCTAAGCTGTCGAAGCATAGGTAGAACCCATCTACTCTATTTGGCTGCAAGAATCAATTCTAGCTCGGAGTTTGAAATACTTACAGCATGACCAATTTCTGACAAAAAACAAGCAAGACCACTTATCACAGTCTCGTCTCCACTATTAAGAGCTGGGAGAAGAAGTGCATCCCTAAGAAATCCAACCTTGCATAGCAAAACATGTGGTATACACTGCAAAAGCAATAGTAGAAAAGGTTGGTTTAAAATCCAAAGAGAATTAAGTTGGGCCAATTTTGTTTGGTGTAAATCTTCCAGATGGATCTCATATTAATTATTTTTCGGAAAAGGATCAAAAATGCCCTTTGTTTATACTTTGGTCCATTTATGCCCTTGTAGTCGGTGAAATGGACCACAAATGCCCTTAAATGAAACGAAAGCAAATGGAAATACTTATACACTAATTTTAGTATTAATTTGTCCGCTCCGTCTCTTCATCTGAACCCAACCCCATTTTTCTCTCAATTTATTTCCTCCTTCAAAACCCTTGCCTCCTCGTCTAAATTTCTCAAATATGCTCAAGTGGGTGTAGATTTTTCTTCTATTTTCGGTAATTTTGACATCATTAAAGATGAAATAAGATGAATAGTTAGCCACCATAGCCACTAAACTCCAACTCTTAAATGATAAAATTACCTTCAAAATCATATTTTTTTGTTGTTATTTTTCTTTAAAAAAAACTCCTTTTTGCACCTAACTTCCTTAATTTCTCACAAACAACTCTCTTTTACTCTCTAAAATGGAATATTATCTAATGTTTACATCATCATCATCTCATGAATTTTCAATAATGAATAACAATACTACTCTTTGTTTGGATCCTGGAAGCAAATGTTGTTATTGCTGATTAGTTGCCACAAAGTGGTGGTAGCCGAATTCCGGTGATTCTTTCATTATATTTATGTTAGTTTTTAAGAACACAAATTGCACTTTAAATTCTTCAAAAATGGTCTTGAATGTGCTAAAATGTCTTTGGAGTCGAAGAATATTAAGTATGATTCGCCTGTAATAGTTATAGCACCCAATCATCATACTAATACAAATATATTTCCAATTCTTTCAATTGTGCTTCTTTTTCCTTTCATCTAGTTCACATGATTGCCAACAGAACTATCTCCCGTGCTCTTTTCGTTGCTCCATCCTTCAGGACTTCCGTCCTAATAACATTTATCTAATAGTTTTTGGTATTATATGTCCCACCACAAACATGTCTCATATAGTACACCACAACGAGTAGGCTATTGAGCAATGGCGTAGCAAATGATTCACATCTTCTCTGCATCCATACACATATGGTACCAACTTATCTATTTTTTTATAAAGTCCCTACAACTAGGTTTCACTTTATCCATCTTCAGCAGCATATGGTAACACAATTTCACTCTAAATTTACCCTTTCTCAGTCCACTCCATCTCCAAGTGTCTCTTTCCACATGTGAAATCCTTTGTTTGTATAAAGGTTGAGTAAATATCTCCCAATCTTGCAAATTCTTCTAAATCTTAGGTCTCACAATGTTCGTCTCCTTGTACCAGTAAATACAGAAAAAAATAGTGGGGACACGAAATGTTCAAAATTGTTGGGAAAGCCTCAAATAAAACAGAGTATCCACACCGTCTTTCTCTCAAAAGTTGATACCTTGCAACATTTCCCGCATCAATCTGGATATCTTTCTAGAAATCTTCTCCACCCTTTGTTGTATGTCCCCATAGGGAATTCCCTGTGGCATTGTTATTCAGTTGGCCCTCCATTCCCCTGGCCGCACACTGTGAGGGTGTTTGGCTAGACTTTTAAGCCAAGTCAAACTGGCTAATAAACACCTTTTGGCTTATCTATGCATTTGGTAAACATCCAAAGTGCTAATAAGCCAAAAGTTGCAAGTTGGTCACCCCCAACATATGTTTTTTTCAATTTATACGCACTTTTAGTTTGGCCGAGATGTTTATTCTTTAAAAATAATCTTTTTTATAATTGTGGTGTCCGAACAAGCTTTCCCACACCTCGAGTAATTCCACGGGATACCTATCACCTCCCACTAGCTTCTCATCCCACTTCATTGACCACTAGGTCACACCCTTGGGTTAATACTTAAAATACCTTTTCAAAACAAAAGCTCTAACTTCCTCTCCGTCCCACATCTGCCATTCATCATTTTCCTTGCAAAGATCCTTTTAAATTTATGATCTTTCGTAAATATAATTAAGGGTATTTTAGTCATTTTACAAAAAGAACAACTTACTGCACATTTTTACCAAACACAGCAATTGTTTATTATCAATTTCAACACTTCTATCCAAACATATAACTGTTTATTTATAAAATTGATGTCAACACTTAAATTGCTTATCATAACGTACTGCATATCAGCTATCCAAACGGGCTCTATATTTCTCGGTTATGACTTCTCTTCGTATGCACGTTCTTGTAACGATCTACACTTCTTTTTTAATGAAGTAAGAATATCATTAATGAGAGGGCACTAACTAGCCCATATACAAAAAGTTGAAAATCTTCCACAAATACATGATTTCTATGAATGCCACCTAATCAATCCATACACAATAACCTCATGGCTGCACCAAAAAGAAATAAGGGGAAAGAGGCTTTTTCTCAAGTGTACAAAATATCTCTCTATTCCATCATAAGCTCCCCTATTCCTCTCTCTACGGTCCATGACAATGCTAAAGGGGCAACTTCACATGCCCTGCATCTCCCTGTCCGTCTTCCATGAGCCCAGCTAAGCAAAGTTTCTTTCATAGTTCTCAGCATTACCCACGCAATACCAAACCATCTCAGCAATACCAAAAGTTGGCTCCGCAACTATGTTGATAAAATGGATATTGGATCTTTCAAGAATATTGGCTAACTTTCAAAGTTGCGTAAGGTCAAGGTCAATTTTCTCAACAAAGTATTAGAGTCAAACTCATCTTCAATGTTGTGCTACCAAATGCTTAGCCACATGTGTCATGTATTCACACTCCTAATGTTCAACTTTGGGCAAGTGGGAGAGAGGAAAATGCTAGAATCCAAGATCAATAAGTGTATGAGTTAGAGTCTCCTTACACAACCTTAAAAATAGTTACCACTTGAGGTAAATTTTTGGGTTAAGTTAGGCCCGAGTTAAGGAGACCAAAACTAATACACTTGAAGATTTTAGTACCCCCAAACACTAAGGGGTCGTTTGGTGTGAAGGATAACACCCAATTGTCCTAGGATTAAATCATAGTGACACTTAATTTGTTGTTTGGTAGGCAAGTCTGGGATAGCTTATCCCGGAATTAATAAATAGTACCGGGATAAGTTATCCCTCCCCTTAGGTGGTATAGTAACCTCGGGATAAGTTATCCAGGATAAAATAGGTAAATGACAAAGATAACCCTTTAAATTCTTTTTTATACATCACTTTTCACATTCATGAAGGGTATTTTTTAAACAAATAAGTTCTTAAAATTATGAAAAGCATATTATTTTTAGTACAACAAACCAAACACTTAATAAAAAATAATCTCAGTATAATATCTCACATCATAACTAATCTCATCATAAGTTATTCCATCATAATTTATCCTATCATAATTTATATTCAAACCAAACGGCTCCTAAGGCTTAGCCATCTGGAAGGTGAAATAAAATAACATGGATATCACGATGTGTCTACCTTTGAAACAGTGTTATGAAGTATGAGCATCCAACCAAAACATTAATGCAATTGATTCTCTCCTGAAACGGTCCTTACCTTTCTTTTGCCTTGGCAATAGAGGGAAGCATCTAAAACCTCTACAAAAGTTTGGAACACCATATTAGCAGTTATTTGGTGGATCATTTGGAAGGTGAGAAATACAAGAACCTTTGGAGGCACGAGGAGCAAACATCATTTATCTCGAACACTAATGTAATCTTTTTCTTTGATGTAACTTGTCCACGGCCAATGTTTTAGAGCCAATCACGTTGATAGATTTTCTTATATCTTTAAACTACCCGTTAAGTTTGATTTTCTTTGGATATAAGTACTTCAACTTCTGTAATTAGACATCTATATAATATCTACAAATTTGACGGGAATGGCCTGGGTGGGGGAGGGGGCATAAAAATAAAAAAATAAAAAAATTTGACATATTTTCCAAAAACAATTTGATGGGGACGACCTGGGTGGGGCTAGCGTTAAAAATGAAAATTATTAAATTTGAAATATTTTTGAAAAACAATTTTTCTGAGGGGGGTAGGGGGAGGGGGCATAAAAATAAAAAAATAAAAAAATTTGACATATTTTCCAAAAACAATTTGATGGGGACGACCTGGGTGGGGCTGGCGTTAAAAATGAAAATTATTAAATTTGAAATATTTTTGAAAAATAATTTTTCTGAGGGGGGTAGGGAGTAGGGGTTGGGTGAGGTTGTTTTTTTTTGTTTGAGGGTGGGGGCTGGTTTGGTGGTAAGGATAAAAATATATTGAAATTTTAAAATTTTAAAATATTTATTTATTTATTTTAATGGGGAGGGTCGGGTACGGAGTATGGGTAGGGTAAGAAACAAAAATTAAAGGATGAAGTAGAGTTTTGAAAAACACTTGCCAAACATTTAAGCCAACCAAACATGGGAATATTAGAAAACATTGAAAATGGTTTCCTCCATACCAAACACACCCTTAATGTGCGCTTCAGTATCGTCATCAAGGTTTTAAAGAATACTTTTTTCTGATCAATGAGCCTCTTATAAAGAGACTACACTAAACAATTCATATTTCATTTTATCGTGAATTATTTTCTTAATTTCTTTCTTCATATATCTGTCACTCATGCTTATAATTATTAATCTTGGACTAAACATATATATTTGCATTTTTTATCCCTTTGTGACTTTTTTCATTAAAGCACATGCTTTATTTGCACTAAAAGCCCCAAAGAACCTCAGAGCTTTTTTGTGCTTTATGTTCTTGATAACACTGCCCTATTCTCAAAATAGTAAACTTGCAACTACATTTGCGTGGAACCTCAAAATTGGATCACAATGTGAGAGTGCTAGCTTATATACGTTTGAGATGAGTTATAAAGCTTCTAAGGACTTAAGGTTTTGGGTTGGATGCTCAGATTTTTTAACATGGTCAGAGCGAGACTCATCTTTAAAATTGGTCTATCCAGTGTAAGACCACCCATGTTATGTTACTTCACGCTCCAAATGTCCAATTTGTGGGGATAGTATACTTACTTTTCCATCCTTTTTCTCTGTTTTTCCTTAATATAAATAAAGAAACCAGTTCACATAAGTCGCTTACAAGAAAATGAATATTATACCTCATGTCGACTCACAAGTTCAGTGAGAACTTCAATGGCTAGATCAAATGAAGACGAAACCTGTTAACCATTTGAGTAGGTAACTGGGTATTAACAACTTCAGAACTTGAAGCAACTTGAAGACATCATTAGAATATTACCAATGCATGTTAGGTTTTAAGAATATTTAGCAATACATATTACCTGCAACGAGTTAAAAACGAAACTCAGAAGTGGATGTCCAGCCAAAGAGTTAGGTGGAATCTCCGAGAAACAACCAGCTCGAACCTATTGAACAAAGGTTGGTAGCAGAGACATTTAAGAGAAATACAAGAAATGACCCATGTACGTGATTCTGGCACCACTCCCACTCAACAACAAGATGCAAATAAGAATTAAATAAAGCATATTTTCCGATAACAGTTTCCATTCAGGACAATGTTGGGTTTTAGTTAAATAATCTAATTTTTTTCAGAGTTAACAAATATAAATAAATACTAGTCAAATAGTTGAAGCGTGTACATACTTTAATCATGGATGGTTGAGATTTAAAAGAGATTAAAGAATTTAGGGCCTTCAATGGGCTGCAAAATATTATATTCCCACTTGTGTGATGCAAAACATTCTTAAATGTCAACAGACCCATCAGAGTTGGATTAATAACAGCTTAGCAACAATAGAACATAATTCTTCATTTCAAGAGTAGTTCTCCGGAAGAGTACAGACATGAGGCATTTGATCCAACTCTCTTTTACATAAAGAAATGAAAATCCAAAAACCGGGGAATACTTTTTCATGAATAGTCAATTGTCTTTTCATTTCAAACAGTCATTTGTTGCTGGTACACGGAATGTTACAATTTGCTTCTCCTGGACTTTTTGGAGGACTACTGCTCAAAGTAATTTCCTCCAACTTCTCTGTTCTTTCCTATTTTATTATCAACAAAAATTGTGTTTCCGACAAAATAGAAGTAAGACAAGATGCCACCCTCTTATCAAAAAGAAGTCCTCTTATATTCACTTTGCATATCAGAAGGCAGCAATCAACAAAAACAATCCTTTAGCTCATACCATAAAGACTCTGAGTGGCCTCTGTCACAGACATTCCAATACATAAGGCTAATATTGGACACCCACAAATTTTATTACTCCAGCAGATTCCCCATTATTTTACAAGAAAAAATATTTATGTCAAAAGCATAAAAAGTCTTCTTATGAGATCAAAATAACTCAGAACAGGCATGAGTAAGCACGACCATCAAACCAAAGATGGCAAACAGTACTGTGATTCATTCAGAATGTGATAACTCTCTTGGTGATCCAGTAGTTCAATGAACTGAAAGACCCAGCTAGGGCTAGGATTTTATCTGCACCAGGTATACTATAGACCTAGGGTGAAGATCAGGTTTTATATAGTTGTGAGAGTTCCTTTTGCTAGGAAGTTAGAATATTGGGTTTCTCCGCACCCAAGGAAGTTAGACTACACCTAAATCTTGGTCAGTGCAAATAGAGAGGGGGAGGATCTATGATTAGATTTTTTTTCTGTCTCTTATCAGATATATGAGACTCCAATTCCTTTTAAAGTGGAAAAACAAAACGATAAATAAAATACTCAAGAACAAATAAAATTTGCAGAATCTAGTTGCCGGCAAAGAGTTGATGACAATTATTGATTAATAGAGCCAAATACCAGTGTTTATCATCATATTATTAGCATTATATCAGTCCTCATATCTTAATATTTTCCTTTGAAACAGTCTCTGCTTATGTTTTTCTTATTTTTAATTGAAGTAATTAGTTCTATTGCAGGCATCAAGTAGATTCATAATAGTTACAAAAGCAAAGTAGCAAAAGGTCGGCTCTCCTTTACATTGTTAGTTAAGAGTGGGGGAGCTGGCCAAGTTCAGAAATGAATCAGAAGAATCTGCTTATTTTCTTCTAGTTATCGATTGACCACCAAAAGACCTGGTTAATGTATTTAGTCAAGATGAACTTACCCAACTTAACAAACAACGCAAAATTTTTCTGTGTCTGCCCTGGAGTTGAATGCTACTGTTAAAACTCATATCACTCTGACGATGAAGGAACTCAAGAACCACTGAAGTATGTGAGAGAAGCTGCTCCTTGCAGGAAAATATACATGTAAGATATAGAAGCTGGATAAAGGGCAGCCATGCATTATAAAGCATCAACTTTTCCAAAAGAAAAAAACTGCAGCTTTCAAAACAATCAAAAAGGAGTTCTAAACCTCTCGACCATACTCGCGTCGCTGAGCCGAACTAGTTCTGTATTCAGTATTCTGATCCTCCACAACTTCTGGAAGGACTGTGAGCATTTCCAAGACAGCGATGTTGCCTTCATCATGGTTTTCCAAACTTTGGAGACTGCAAAAGAGCTTCTCAATTGGTTTTCCATGCTCTACAGCATGAAGCATGAGTGCAGAGAGAGCAAGACAAATTTGAGTCAACAGCTGTTTCCAACAAAATAAGATCTCAGCAAATATAAGTAACATTTTTAACATTCATAAAAAAATTTGCAAGCAGAATGTTGAATCACCTGTGGAGGGCCTAAACTAAATCTCTTAGCAGCCAATAGAAGAGCATTTAGCAGAGCATCTTTTGCTCCCATTTGCAAGTAGCTTCCTTCATTTTGTATCTGCAAATTAGACAATAACCTCACACTATCAATAAGATATAAGCAACCTTTTTTTTTTTTTGACAAAGATATAAGCAACCTCCAAAAGTAGAAATAAGAGATATGATTTTCCTTCCCTAAATACAGCACAGTACAATTTAATGTAAGTATAATCAGGTGCTGAGGCGCTGCATAATGAACTTATAGGAGGGGGAAGAGCAGTCCAAGGGCATGGAATGTTGCCACTTCAGCAATTATGTGGATTATTTGGGAACAGAGAAATAGGAGAGCATTTGAAAGGCATGAAAAAGATTTTGTAAAGTTGCAAAGTAATTTGTTGTTTCTAGTTTCCTTTCGGTGTACCCATGAGAAATGAGATACCTCTTGTATACGGATTTTTCCACTTTTTACTGAAATTATTACCTTATTAAAAAAAAATGGAAAGGTTGTATCAATGAAGCACAAAGATTATGCCAAAAATTACGTACAGTTTACTTCCTTAAGAATTTTAACAATTGTGCATCAATTATTCTTTGACTAACCTCTCAGCAATAACTTACCATTCTTAACTAAGAGAACCTTGGCCCACAAACCATAGTTCGCCTGAAGCGGATCAGTGATATATAATGATTACTACCTGTAATTTTACATTGATAGTACTAGGAGAAATCAAAATGGATAGCAACAGGGGTTATTTTCCCGTGGATTGGTAGAAGCAACTTAGCTGCAAAACTTCTCGTAAATTCATCAAAAAAATTGAAACTTCAGTGAAGGATGCCAGAGTCTACAAATACTGAGTACTTGAAGAGAATAGGTGAATAATCATAAGCTTGATTATTCTCTTAAGCTTGGTTGGAAATATATTAATTGCAAGTAGTATAACTTTGGTAAACTACTGATTCTAGGCAAGTTTAGATCTAATCTAGGTATAAATATAGTAATTGAATAAAACTAAATCAAACCAAAGTACTATAAATCATGTAATAATCTCAATAAACTAATATAATCACACATCATGACCTTACAATGTAGGGAAAAAATGATGGATAAACCCAAGTCACTATATGTTCGCATAGAATTCAAAGACAAAAATCAAAACACATCCAATAACACTATGACAGACACCAATAATCTGCAAGTTTGAGATAATTGCAAACTCATTTTCTCCCTGCCACAAATGAAAGAAAGAAAAACAAGGAAATTTGGTAACTTAGTCCATCCCAATTTGTCCAAAATGATGATGCAATTAGTTCAGTACCATTACATTCCTCTTTGCTGTCATCAAATTTAAGGACCAGTGATTACTATCGAGTGTGCTGGGTATCCACCCTATTACAGCTTTTTAAACAATAAGTTGTGTGCCCCTTTTAGATGTTTCCTTACCCCATCCGGCTGAGGATTTGACGAGCCCCAAACATGTAAATGAAGAGAAGGGTTGGGACCTTTCATATGAAAAAAAAAAAAGTGAACGGGGAGAAAGAGAATTTATTGGGCTCTAACCTTTCGCTTGAGAATCTGAGCGGCAAAAAATTCGACTTCAAAGTCACAAACAAATTGCTGGTGATAATTGGATGTCAGGATGGACGTGGCGACTTCCCAAGCAGCATCTGTATGTTGAAACTGTACTAGCCATTGATTAGCAGCAACACGGTTGCACGATCGGCTATCGTGATTTAGCACGTGAACAGCTTGCGCGACCTTCGTTTGCAGCTCCATTTGTCTTCGTCTTCAACTCTAAGAAAGCAACGGACATGACTCGATAATCAAAAACCAACGGCGAAAGAGCGATACTTGACAGGCGGAAGCCCAAAGCCCTTAAGTGAAAAAAGTATTACGCTATTCGGATGTGCCTGTACGGCTGTACCCCACCCCACCTACTTACCTACAATTGTTATTCTGTGCTTTAGTTTTAGTGTTCATTATTTTAAAAACACTTTTTAAAATTTAATCATCACTTTTAACAAATTAAAAAATATCATTTTCTTTTTTATTTTATCTTTAATACGTATTAATTATTTGTTTTTATATTATTTTTAAGATCAAAAATTATACATTAATATAGATATTATAACAAAATATTTATATTAATCGTTATTTTTCTAGGAACGTGCAAAACTCAAAATGAACAAGTAAAAGTGAATATAGTGAATATTTTTTTAATTTGATTTATTTTTTAAGGGATATTTTTCTAATTTGATAAATTTTAATTTGAATATCCTACATCGACATAGTATGTTTAAAACCACAAATTTAAAAGACATAATTTCAAAGTTTTGTTTGTTTTCTCAAACTCCACAACAAACAAATTAAAACAAAACAAGTATTTTAATTTAGGTTATAATTTATACTAGTGAAATTGTCCGCGTTTTGTGAGGGCTATAAGAAATATTTATAGGATAATAGTATGTAATATTTATATTCATGTCAGTATCAAATATATACGAACAATATTAATGATATTCTCGTCATCTCAGATATGATACCTTTTTCATCTTTTTTTAAACAATAAACTAGAATTTTTCTTGTATCTTTTTAAGCGCAAACTATATATATATATATATATAATAAGAATTATGCGTATAAGATAACATATACTAGTTAATTACTTAACATTGTTATAGTTTGCCTTAATTATAATTTGCGACCTACTTTTAGCTATAATTACGCGGCTCAGCTTTTTAGTATTATATAATTCGCACGTTTGTATAATTCGTAATTTGTATAATATAATTTGTATAACTTTTGTATAATTCAAAATTTGTATAATATAATTTGTATAATTGTTTACACTTCTGATGTTGGTAATTATATAAATTCGTTATTTCGAGTTTATACAAAAATAATTGAATTATACAAATGTACCCGCAAATTATACCAATTTGTGAATTATACAAACGAGGAAACATAAATTATAGTTACAACTCGTAAATATGCAGACTATAGTTATGGTTAAGCCAAGTGGGCAGCATAATGAAAAGCCAAAATGGCAGCATACTGAAAAGTCACTTAAAAAATACATTAGACTTTTAAAAAAATAAAAAATTGATCGGCTTTAAAATAGAAATTCATTGACAGTAAATTCTAAATTGACTTACTATTTCATAAAGTTATTATTTTTAAATGTTATAAAATGTATTTAAATACCTTTGTTCTAATATTAGAGAAAATGGTCTATAGCCCCTCCCCCTCCAAATCTATACACTCTCTTAGACTTAGAGAGAGTGAGGACCAACACAAAAAATGAAACTTTTATTTTGAATTTTTCATAAATATATATGTTTTTAGTTATTATTTTTTCTTATTTATTTCCTTTCTTCTTCATAGCAACATAAATCAAATCTTTCCACCACTTTCTTCTCTAAGCCGCCGCAACCGTCACATTCATTCGATTCACCATGAAATTTCATTATTCCTCTTGAATCTAGAATTTTGATTTTTCAATTTGCGCATGAAATTAGGAAATTTTGAAAACCACCTCTTTATTAATTACATGTCAAACCACATGACCAAATGGGTTGGAAAATTCTTATCTTGCTTTGCACTAATTTAATAATTTAAATTCAAGTTCAAAAAGAATTTTGGGTTGTCAACGAAACTCATATATGATTTTGAAAATAGAAATGAAAAGATCCATTGTTATGTGTCCATTACCCCAATCTGAAGAATTCGACAAATGCAACCATGAAACTAACTTGAGTATCAATCAAATGATGGATGAAACGGTTAGGAATCAAAATTCTTGCCAAATTTTTACTCTTCAAAATTGTCATTGCGGTCATCAATAATGAAAACATGAAACGTGTCGTCAACTCCTCTTGAACATGAGTTTTTTTTATATATCAAAGGTTTAGGACTTGTTAATATTAATGGTAGGAAGGAAGGAGTGAGTTGGGTTGATTGATGAACTTTTGATGTTTGCAAGGTGGATGAAAATGATGGAATAAAGATTGATCAATGATATAAAAAGAAAGAATATTATAGATTTGTAATTTCACCTTTCAATAATAAAACTTGAAATTTTATAAATGCACATTTCATTATTGAAGCTTAAAGCCGTCACAAATAAAATTTGAAATTTTCTCTTGAATGGCAAAAAAAAGTTTCATCAAACAATTGTCAAGAAAAAAAAAAGGAGCTAGAAAGAGAAGAAAAAATATTTTAAAAAATAGAATAAAGAAAAAGATAATATTTTTTTAATTAAAAAAGTATGAAAAAGGGTCAAATATGCCCCTGTACTTTTGAAAATAATTTAAATATACCATTCGTTATACTATTGTGTCATATATGCCCCTACCGTTATACTATGAAATATATATACCCTTATTATGGATGGAATGTCACATGGCTACACATGATCATAAAAAATCCATCCTCATTTTTTGACCCGCTTTACTTACTCTTTTATCCGTTACCTGATCCAAAGTCCAACCCCATCAAAAAAAATTCCTACGATTACAACCTTATTTCATAACTCCATTCAACATAAATTGAAGCTTTGTATCACAACTTTCATTTACTCCAACATCATCAAACTCCATTCAAGCAACAACCATGGGAACATCAACTTCTCCATTTCCACCACCATCAGACTCCATACAAGCAACAAAATGATTTTTTGAAACTTTCATCCAAAAATTACTCTCCCAACAATCAAAACACTAACTAGAAAATAGCAGCAACCACCCTTACAAGTCATCAAAATCTCCCTTTTAATTAACTTCTCTTTGTAAATTAGGATTAGAGCAGAAATAAAAAGTGAATGGAAATTGGGGGTTAGTTGCTTTTGGTATTGACCAAAAGACCGAAAATTAAACTCACCCACAAAGTATATTGAATTAAAAGCATTATCTATACTCTATCTCTTGACTCCAAAAGTAAAATAAAGACTAGCACCCTGTAAGTACATAATTTCTTTGGAATTTTTGAGAGTGATCATAAATTATTTTTTTGCTATTTATCGATGAGAATTACAAATGAGATTCGTGCCTTGATTGATTCAAGTGAATTTCTAAATTTGTTCAATTTATAGATTGTTGGAACCTCAAACAATTTCGTGAAGAAGCCGAAAAGTTCGTGGTTGAAGAAGACGTCATTGGCACCATATCAAAATCTGAAGACTTTTGTCGTAGTAGCAACAACTATGAACGGCGAAGCAATTCAGAGTTTCAATCCATCAACTTCCCCTCCAAATTTTGCTTATTACGGTGCTTCGATTTATGTAATGGGGTTGGACTTTAGGTCGGGTATCAAATAAAAGTGCAAGTGAAGCGGGTCAAAAAATTGGGGATAGGTCTTTTAAATGTTGTGCAGCCACATGACATTCCGTTTAAAATAAGGGTATATATGCTCCATAGTATAACAGTAGGGGTATATATGTCCCAATAGTATAACAAGGGATATATTTAAACTATTTTCAAAAGTACAAGAGTATATTTGACCATTTGCCGTAAAAAATAATATATACTATGTGGCAATAGGAGGGTAATCCGTGAAGTATAAATGTGTAGTTGAAAATTCAGTAATAAATTAGGGGGACATTTGACTATTTTCTCTTAATATTAATTTAAAAGATAAAGATATAACTATAATACAATAATTAGTATTTTCACCTTCAAGAGAAGAAGATGAATCAGAGGCATTACCTAATTCACGAAGAGTTTGGAAGGCATCAAGTCTTACCTCTATGACGACATTCTTTTCTTTGAGATTAATAATGTCCTCTTTAAGATTTTCAATCTCTCTCTTTAAATCACTAATAGTAGTGGGAGAGCTGGAAAGGTTTCTTCTTTCTAATAGAAGTTTTTAACTTCTGTCATGGTATATGAACCATCAATGGAAGGGATTTCTTCCTGAATAATATTTTTCCTTTTATCAGGCGAATGGCTGATTTTATCAATAATTTGAGCTCTTACTTCTGGATCTTTAATATCTTGTAATAGCTCTAGAACCTTGTCATTATCAATGACATTGAGACTCATTTCTTTGAATTGTTCATAGATCTTATAAAGATCATCTTCCTCATCCAGGTTTTTCTCACAAACTAAACCTTGTTGGCAAGGTGAACATTCATCCTCAGACGTGAGATATTCATGTTGAAGAGCTTTAAGATCTTCACTTGTCAAAGAAGATCCTTCATTGCTACTATAACTGAATTCTGATTTCTCCGAGTCAGAATTAAGCATGATCTTATAAAGAGAATCTTTGAGATTGTCATCTATATCAAGATTTTTAATCTTTTCCTTGACTCTGCAGTCCTTTGCATAGTGACCAAATCTCCCACACTTATGGCAAGTATCAGATCTTTTATCTCGATACTTTTTTCTTTTTTTTGAAGAGTCTCCTCTTCCTTCTTCGGCTCTTCTCATTTTTTTATCAATTTTTCCTTTCTTCCATTTTTCATAATCCCTTTTGGAAGACTTCTTTTTCTTTCTCGAATGAGAATCCTCATCTTTTTCTTTAGACTTTTGCTTAGGTATATCAAAAGCAAATTGCTCACAAAATTCTCCTAACTGCTTTTTTTCAGTTAGGCTATGTCTTTTAAGCT
>JAJOOS010002014.1:0-44694 GCA_029582725.1 Solanum chiquidenum
AAAACTTCTATCTGGAATTAGAACTTTTTTCTTGTTCTTGAATTCAAACTACTTTCCTTTCAGTTCTCTTTGGTCGAAGAAAATGTAACACCAAGAACAGGTCTTCCTCCTTTGCTTGTCCCCTTACGTGAAAGACAACCTGAAAGGCTCCATTACCTTGGGGTCTCATTTGGACTTACCTTGGATCTTTTCCGCTTTTGGAGGAAACATAAGTTTGCTCCATTTTTCATAGGCAATGCCCCGGTAAACGTCAGACTCCTTTTGTTCCTGAAATTCTCTTTAGATGTTTGCTATTGAGGACTAATTGTGATCAAACATGTGATTGGAGAATCAGAACAGCGTAACTGGCGAATACACATGCATGGTCTTGAAGGCATTGAGAAATGATGATATTGAAGCTGTTGGGTCAGATGAGTGGGGATTTTATGGTCCTTACTACCGAGGTGATCAGTTGCTTTTGTTCTTCTCGAAAATTTAATGGAGATGGAAGAATCTTTTGCCATGATATAAAAGAAAACAAATTTTATGATTCCTAATTATATGTTCCTTAGCTTTTGTACATTGTTAAGAGAGTAGTGAATTCTTATTACAAGCAATCTTCGTAATTATGAAAAATCTCACAGAGGAGGTCAAAATGGTCCTCCTCACTCTGGTTCAAATGTTGGAGAAAACAGAGATACAAGTTTCATATGTCGCCCCCTCACTTTCTTATCTCCCTTACTTTCTGCTTCCCGTTTATCTAAGTAGCTGCAGATCTTGTACTAGCTAATATTTATTCTATTAGTTCTTTTCTTTTTATTTTCATATATTCTAGTTATTGTCTTCTATTCCTATTTCGATATCTTGATGTTGTCTATAACTTCTCAGTATACAAGCGGAGGTTAGTTGGACTGTTCGGTTGTACCTACCAGAAGATGAACTACAAGCTTGCTATGAGGTAAAATTGAATATTTTGATGGTTAGCTAATATTTATGTCTCTTTACATATGCTTATGATGGCCATAATCTTGCAGTGTCCTTGATCCAAAGATCAACTTTGTCAAGCAGGACTCTCCTTCAAGTGAATCCTTAAACCACCTAAAGGTTGTTCTGGAACCTGATGACATGAGGAGGCTTGAAGATTACTCAAATAACCTAATTGACTATCCCTCAGTAAGATATAAGTTGACTAATAAGGAAATATGTTGATATTAAGCAGTGAAGCAAGATCTCTTTTTATACAGTTTTTACTTGTCAAAATGGTTGAGTCGGGTGGACAACCTATACCAACGGTCATATTATAGAAAAAAGCTGAGTACTTAGAGTCACTCAAATAACCTGATTTCCCGAGGACGGGGATCCTTGGGAGTGAACCTGATGATAAGGGGATCTACAAAACATCCTTGAGACTTCAGTCCTGATTAGATCTCAATTAGTGATGAGACTGAACATGCTATATCAAGTAGTGATAGAAGATTCTCTGGTGGTGCCACTATTGAGATGTATGTTTCATTATCTACAATACTATGGAGCTTGTGATTAAGTAGAAAACACTGTGGTAAACATGTCTGAACAACTTGAAAAACCAAAAAGAGCTTAAAGTATTGCATCTCTCCAATTTAAAGAATCATTAATCAACTGGAATTCACATTTAGGTAACTCATTTGGTACATATTACTATTGGCAACAAGAAAATTCTGAACCAAAAAGAAATATGTCTGTTATATTTCTTTATAATTTACTAGCAGGTACCCTTCGGGGTGGTTCGGATGTTTTGGCTTGGGACTTTCATAATGGAGGGTCGAGCTCGTCGCACGGGGCTTGCCTAGTGCGATTTACCTCTTTTGTGTGGTTTGCAAGCTGTTGCGCATGGCCTGGGGTTTACCATGTTTGCACCTTTAAGAGTAGCGGCAGTGGGTTCTGTTGTTATCAAAAAAATAAATAAAAATAATTTATGTGTAGGTGCATGATTGTCATCTTCTTTATATCTGTTTTATGTCTAGATCTTTAGTTATACAGGTTGAAGTTCTAATTTGATACATGGGAAGAAAATTCAATAATTAGACATTTGATATCTAAACTCTAAAGATTGGTGTGATAGCACCCAAGGTGTGACCTACTGGTCAATGAAGTGGGTTGAGAACCATGAGATCTCATGTTCAAATCTCAGTGCGGAGACAAAAGTCTAGGTGATATCTTTTCATATGTCCTAGCCTTTTGGTTGACAGTGTTCCATGGTACCTGTTGCTTTTGGGAGGCAGCAAATATCCGTGAAATTAGTCGAGGTGCGTGCAAGCTATAATCCAGACACCACGGTTATAAAAAAGAATGAAGATTGGAGATCACAAAGGGGCATGTTATCCTGTGCATAGAATTAGAAGGACCCAATAATTACTAAAACAGGGGAAAGAACTGAAGGGATAAAAGATGTGTCCACAAAAAACCCTTCAAAGGTGCATGCCCATCTTGAGTGTGGACATAACATTAAGGAGGGAGGACAAGACTACCTTTCCTTTATTTTTATGTTATTTAAATATTTTGGTGTTTTGCTTACTTTCCATGTTAATTATTTGCATGAGCTATTTTTTCACAGATTCGAGAGGTTGCTCAAAAACTTGCAAGGATGTATTTTTTGGAGCATTTGCCAGTCTCACTTTCATATGTCCAGGCTTCCATTTTGTTTTGCTATGGCCTGCAGAATAAGGACTTCCCTGAAATAGAGGTTTGCTGGCTTGCTAGTATTTTATTATTTATTCTACACTGTCAGGTCGTGTGCAGTGAAATATCCCTCTCCTTGTTGTTAAGGCCGCTAGTTATTCTTTGCGTCCAAAATAAGGTACTTTCATTCAATGAACTCCAGTGAGAGTTTACTCTTTTTAATTCTCTTATTTTACAGGGAGAAATGGATTTGAATAGGCAGATGATATTGGCTTACTTCATGGAAGTCATGCAGAGGTTTTGTAAATACCTAACATCAAAAGAAATTGACTCAACCATATCTCATCTTAAAGTGGTAAGTAGACGAGTTATATTTCACTCTCGTGTAAGCAGCAGATGTTGTCTTGTTCATGAAAGTCATGAAGAGGCTTCACAAAATACCTTAAATAATCTAACATCAAAAGAAACTGACTCAATTGTATCCCGGCTTAAAGCAGTAACCAGATGAGCTGTATTTTACTCTTGTGTATGTCCTATGCTTTAGAGCAGTTGAAATAATTGAACATTATCAGCATGCATCATAATGTTGTGTGGTCAATTAGTCGACATAAGAAATGTTCCAACACTTGACGTGTTAGTTAAGTTTGCCTCAAAATATGAACAATTTAGTTTTGATCAAAAGAGCAGTTGAGGCACTGTAATTGCGTATCTTCTGTCTATTTAATTTGTCTTTGCTGAACATTCACTTTTCTTGCTTGTTTTAGATTTTTAGATTAACATGGAACCACATTCTATGTAAGTGGATGAAGATGTTTAAGATGCTGCAAAGGAAGTCCCAGGTTTGAATTTGCCTGCTTTATTGTCTCTCTTCAAGTATGAAAGTTCTCTACTTACCTAAGATTATATGCAGGATGAGATGAAATTTGGAAATGCTCTCCAGAATGGTGGTGGGAAGATAGTTCCTGGTAGTGTAATTAGCGTAAAATCCTATCATTTCAAGCCTGAGGAGACTGAAAAGAGTGGCAAGAAAAGAAACAAAAACCGTTCTGGATTAAAATCAAGTAAGAAGAGGAGGAATTGTTGATCTTGTTGGCAGAATAACTTGTTTCTTTAGTATTAAACACTAAACTAGGTAATTTGTGCGGTCTTAAATGACCTTATTAAACTGATGAATGATTTTTCCCTTGGTCATTATTTAAACTACACATTTTTTTTTAAAAAAAATTGACTTAAATTGGAATATTTGAAATTGTACTAAATTTAGCATGCATCTCTCGATGACTTTTCAGTACTGAATGATCTTTCATGAATTAATCAGGCGTCGATTCTCTATTTTTGTTTTCATGAAGTATACAACATTCAATTCTACGACATAGGCGTTACGTCTTCTAAATAAATTCACGGGCTTCCCAAAACTATAAATAAGTTGGATCTGCTAATAAATAACACAAAAATGTTGGGAAAAGATGATCGTCTTGATCCGAAATTGCTGAGCAACAATACTGGCGGTGGAAACAGGGTTGTTTCGAGAACTTGGAAAAATCTCCAAAGGGGATGGGAGGTGCGTCAAAAAGCCTCAAGATGGGTGGTTCACAGAGGAGACAAGGTCTCCATCATCAAAGATGCATGGATTCCCCTATACATATCCGATTAAAAAAATTGTGAATGGGCCTTTCACTAAGGAAGATACAAACCTCAAGATCAAGGAGATATATATGAATGGGTCCTGGAACTTCGACCTCTTCTCATTCACGCTTAGCAATGACCTCAAAGCCGCAATCAGGGACTACCACATGCCTCATAACAGCCCCAAAATGACTTCCACCATTTGGGGTCTAACCAGTGACCTGCAATTACTCGACTGGCAGTGCATATGAACTATAGCTCACGCCATGTTGGACATCGACCAGACCCAGTCGAATGCCTTTGACTAGATCTGGTCCACTATGGCCCCCAACAAAATCAAAACTTTCCTTTGGCTCTTTTATCATCAAAGACTCCTACCAGCCAATTTCTGCATCAAAGAGGGCTTAACGTAAGCCCAGCTTGCCACTTATGCAACTCCCCAAAAAAGACATCAATCATATCTTTTTTGAGTGCCCAAATGTCTCCTCATTCTGGGACAAAGTGAGAAACAACAGCCAGACCCTAGGATTGAACGTCAGCAACTGGGACGCCTACTGGAAAAACACCAAAAGCAAACCCTTCAATAACATCATCAATTGGGGGATGCTTACACCCTTCTGCTTATGGAATAAATGGGTCACGAGAAACATGAACCTCTTCAACAATAAAAAGGATGCTATCGACGAGGCAACTGCTATCAACCAAGCCATGGAATATCAGCTTTTGGTGGCCCAAAAGGAAAAAAAAACAAGCACCGACATGCTACCATCACAGTTAAATGGGAACCCCTAATAGGGGAACCTATAAACTTAACATGGATGGAGCAGCGGCGAGAAGTCCAGGCGTGGGAGGGATTGGGGGAGTGTTTAGAGATCATACTGGCAGTGTCTTCTAGGCTTTAGTCAAAGCACTCAATCCTGCAATGGCAGAACTCCAGGTAGGTCATTGATGATAAAACTGGACATGCCCATGGTAGCGCACATATATCGAGAGCAGAATAGGGTGGCAGACAAGCTGGCGAATGAGGGACTACCCCTTTTAACAAAAAAAAGAAAGAAGGGAAATTGCTGATATATATCGAGTGAAAATTAACCAACCGAGTGTTAACTATAGTCGCCATTACGCCTCTTTGTAAGCTCTTTCATAGAATACTTATTAAGTTATTGCCAAGTACACACCATGAATACATTAGATGCAACCGGGTACCAACAACACACCATGAATACATTAGATGCAAATAAAAAGAATTAAAATTATATTATGTAAATTAATGTGGTAAACACAATATTCTAATATATATTTTCCTTAGTAAAAAATATACGGATTGGATTATGACATATTTTGACGCATTACTTGACATCCATGAGTATAAAAACTCCTTGTACAACCTCCCATATGCATTGATGTAACAGACCCAAATTCCTCACTATATTAAGAATAGACTTGGAATGTGATTAAACCTTTAGAATCGTAAATTGCAATAATCAAACAACTTAATTACAATAGAAATACTGAATTAACAAGTAACTAAGATAGAGATAAGAATTGGGATGAGAAGCTTAGATTCTAGAAGAAGAAGAGAGGAACAAATTTTTTCTTCAATATGCGATATGCCTAACCCTTCTTTCAAACCCACTCTAGCTTTTAACCAAATACTAATTGGGCCTGGATCCCAAATAAAACATTCTAACATTTTACTCGGCTCAATCTCATTCATCACTTTTAACTCATAGTCCCTTATTGAGTTAACTTGGTTCACAACAATTGACTACTAAGGAGTATTGTCCTCTTCATACTTATACACGAAAACATCATCTTTATCAATAGGAGTGACACCTAATGAAAATATTTCAAATTCTATGTTCTCCTTTTTTCTAAATCTACAACTTAACATCTATGTGTGTATTTTCAAAGGTGTATTACTGCCTTCCACTTTGTATTCGATTTTGATATATTTTAAACTCTAATCAATACTTAGCTTATACAAAATTAGATAAACTAATTTGCAATACGGAACATATTCGTTCATGACAATTTTATTTGTAATCTATTTAATGTAGCAATTTTCTTTGTTCCACGTTCCTAGATATCTAACATTGTAATACTTGTCCACAGAGCAGATTGAATTGATTTTGAATTTGTATTTGTATTTTGGTGTTTGTCAAATTAAAATCAGAGCTAGGGCATAAGTTATTGAGAATTATATGTTAGCATAAGTTATTGAGTATTATATGTTGAGACTAAGTTATTGAGAATTATATCTCAACAATGTGCCTAAGGCTATTTTCTATTTTCATTTTTGTTGAGCATGTAAAAGGATAATTGAGGAAAGGCAAAATTAGGATTTTCTTGAGCGTTTTTGCAAACCTCCTCTTATCTCTGTTGCGCTCCTCTTCTCCTCTTTCTCGTGAGTCGACCTACTGCAGCTCCTCAGATCTTCGCTTCTCCTCTTCCTTGTGAGTCGTCTGCAGCTCCTCAGATCTTCGCAACTGCTGCTCAGGTACATATTTTTTTTCTTCTTCTTTTTTTCTATTATATGCAGCATAATAAATTTCTCTGTTTCAATAAAATCAGAGAGACATATTAGTTGAGGGGTTATGTCCCATGTCACCAACCTGAAATGATGTTCTGTCCATTCACCTTCATTATATGCATCATAATAAATTTCTCTCTGTTTCAATAAAATCAGAGCTAGGGTATACTTAGTCATCCTGTCAACTACCACCAAGACCACATCCTTGCCCCTAGACTTGGGTAAGCCTTCAATGAAGTCCATGCTGATTTGACTCAAAGCTTGATTAGGTATAGGAAGTGGCTGCAATAAGCAAAGATAACAATGCTACTTATCCGGGCTTTTTTTTTTTTTTTGATAACCGAGAAATCCGTCTGTGACCCGCCCTTTGGACCAATCACAGCCTTCTAAACTCGGTTCCACCAGTGGCGGCTCAAGCTAATTAGTGGTCTAAAGCCAAAAGTGAGTTAGAGGCCTAAATTTTAATTATTTTTTTTTATATTTGAGATTCAAGTTATTTCTTTCTTTTTAATAAAAAAAGTTTTATTTTTTTATGATCTTAAACTAAAGATATATATATATATATATACCAAATATTTTTTTAATCTTGTGGTCTTAAACATATCATGTGGAAGTTAAATTTAAAAATTGATCCATAAAAAAGAAACATTCTTTAATGTTTCGAAACAAATTAAAACATTCTTTTTTTTTTTGTTAAAAAAAACTTAAGATAATTTTATTATTACTAAAAAATTAGGTCCTTCGATTTTAGGGCGCCACCCCTGAACATTAGTAAAGAAATAAAAATACCTAATAATGAGCTTTCCATTATGACAAGTGAAAATCTACTAAAATCTAAAACATGGTACCATACAACTGCCAGGGGAGGCTCAACAAATCTCGTGGCCTAAGGCAAAATCATATTAAGAGGTTCTTAAATTTATTTTATAAAATTTATACACTAACAAGAAAATCTATTTTCTACACAATAGATTAATCATTTAAGACATAAAAAATATCAATTTTCACACAAAAAAAAAGAAAGAAAGAAAGGAAGAAGAGTACAAAAATAAAAGTGATTGATTATCAATGTTAAGCTTCAAAACTCAAATTGTAATTTTAATTTGGCTATCATCACAAATAAGAAAAAGAAAAGAACATACATAACTTAATAGTTGAAGTTTTGAGCATGGATACTAACAAAAATATCCAAATTTCTAATCAATTTAAATGATATAATTCTTTTTAAATGATATAATTAATTTCATTAAGTAGCATGTGAATATCTAAAACAAATTATAAAATTTTCATATAATATATTAAATTAAAACGAAAAGGAAACTTGTGCATGAATATTTTTGTGTTCACGTAGTATAAGAAAAGATTAAAAAAAATTCATTATGTTATCAATATATATAACTTAGTTCCTATATAAAAAGGATAAAATTTAAAATTTGAAGTTAAAACAAATATATCAAATAATGAGTAAAAAGATTATGAGAATTTATGAACTTATTGGTAAAAAATACTCTCAAACAAATAATAATAAAAAATATACAATAACAATTTTATTTATATAAATTATATGAATATATAATAAAATTAATATAATAATTTAAACAAATTTGGGGCCTTCAAATTTTTTAGGCCCAAGGCAATGGCCTCACTGGCCAAGCCTTAGAGCCGCCCCTGTTCTCCACTTAAATACCAGGTTTCGCTTTGCATGGTGTGGGGCTTGAACCTGTGACCTAAGCCACAAATCCTCCACCTTTTGCCACTTGAGCTAGGCCTTGGGGGCATCCCCTAACAAATCTCAGAGCTAGACACAAGATCATTAACCATCTGTTTCATTTTAGGCCAATAAAATAGTTGGGACAACCTTTTTAGAGTACCTAGTTGACTTGAATGCCCTCCAACTTGTGAAGCATGGAATGATTTCACAAGTTGTTGTCTCAACTCTCCGGTAGCTCCAATGTAAACCTTGCCTTTTTTCCTAAGGATCCCAGGGAAGTAATGCCATAAACTAGGTCCTTGTAAGTCTATAGACAGTTGTGTGATCAAGTCCTACACATAAGGGTCCCCGTATAGCTATTAGAAACTTTCTGCATATTGAATCGAGACACTGATAGCTAACAATTGCCTTTGTTCTTCCTGTCTTGATAGTGCTACTTTATTCTCATGTCCTTCCTTATATTTAACCTCATAATCGAGGCCTAGTAACTTAGTGAGCCCTTTTTGCTGTAATGTTGAAGTAACCTTTTGCTCCATCAAATAATTCAAGCTATGATGGTCTGCAAATCACAAAATTCTTGAATTGAAGGTAGTGCCTCCATTTGTCCACAGGATTTAGCAAGGCCATGTATTCCATTTCATAGATAGATTTTCCCCTATGTTTAGGTGCTAGTACTTTGTTGAAATAAACTACCGGTCTTCCTTCTTGCATAAGGACATCACTAATGCCATTATGACTAGCATCAATCTCTACAATAAACTCCTTGGCAAAATCAGGTATTAGATTTAAGAGCAGCAAATGCCAAATCAGCTTTTATAATTCCATTTGAAAGCATCCTTTTTTAGTAGATCACGAAGAGTTGCAAATTGTACCATAACCAACTACATACTTCCTGTACTACCCTGTCAACCCCAAGAATCCTCTAAGGCCCTTTAGGGACCAAGAGAAGGCCTGTCCAGCATTGCTCAAATTTTAGTAGGATCAGTACTTAACATGACCTAGGTACTCAACCTTAGGTTGTCCAAAAGAACATTTAGATCTTTTAGCATACAAAGAGAGGTTCCTCAAGGTATAAAAAACAACAACCAAGTGTTCAACATGGTCTTCTAATGATGCACTATAGATAAGTGTATCATCAAAAAATGTCAGGACAAATCTTTCGAGGAAAGGTTGTAAAACCTCGTTCACCAAGGCTTGGGATGTTGCAGGAGCATTGGTTAACCAAAAGGCATCACCTTAAATTCATAGTGATCCAAAGGAGAGTCCTAAAGGTTGTTTTCTGGATCGACCTCATCCTAATTTAATGGTAACCAGCTCTAAGGTCCACTTTGGGAAAGATCACAGAACCATGCAATTTATCCAGTAGATCATCTACTATAGGTATAGGATATTTGTCCTTGATAATGATTGTTGACATCCTTTGAGAGGGCGCAACGTCGCGGTGATTCACCAAAAAATAATCAATTTTAAAAAGAGAGTTAAATGATTTTTTTAAGGGAAAAGGGGATAAAACAATTTAAAGGGAGCCGCCACCTAATTTTAGGAAATACTAGGAAACCAATTAATAAATTAACTTGAAAGAAATGTTTGCGAAACCAATAGATTCTAGGTAAGGGGTTCAAGTTATTCCGAAGGGAAGGTGCTAGGCATCCCTCGAAATCCACAACTGCGAGTCCCGACTGAATTTATTTTTTCAAATTGAGGAGATAAAAACAATACACATATAATAAACATGCAATATGCACAAATAATAAAGTAAAACAATAATATAAGAATCGTCCTAAGGTTTGCCTAACGCCAATAATATACGCAATAATGAATAAAGAATATAATTCAAACTTCATTGGATTAGCTTCAATGGGAAGCAACTCCGGGTACCTGTAAAGACACTTAATAAAAGTGTAGTAATAAATAAATATAAAAATAAATAAATCAAATAATAACTTAAAAATAAAAAAATCCGTCTTATTAACATGGGATGCCCTGGAAATCGACAATAATTTCTTCATCGGCCAATTTTAACAAACAAAATTTAACAAGTAAAAAATATAAAACGAAATGCAATATAGAGAGAGGCATAATATAAAAACAATAAGAACACGAGAATAAACTAAAGGAACATAATAGTAAGTAATATTCAATAATCATAACCGGTGGAAGTAATAGTAAGCAAGAAAGTTCTAGCAAAGAAAGGGGTAAAAATAATAAACAACATCCCTAACCAGAGCAGCATGAAGCTCATCCAAACAAATTTTCGAACACAATCGACACTAAGTCATCAAAACCATCCAAATTAATAATAGTAATCAACAATAAAGAAGGAGCAATAATAATAATAATAATAATAAAAATAATTAACAACACAAACGGCACAATGCACAACTTAATCTACAACCCTAAATGTGGATTTAGCTACTCATGCTTGAGAATTCACAATTCATATTGTTGTTAATAAGAATAATCATGAACTTACAATCAAAGTAGATGAATACCGAAATCTTGAATTGAAAATCAAAAGCAAATTGCATAAACGAGCTCCAAGAATTAAATTGCCAAAAGTTTGCAAAATAACTCCAAAAGCTTAGAAAAATAGTCTCCAAAAGGTCTAACCCTCAAGAAAAAACACTCTCAGACACAGTTCCCAATGCTCTTTCTCTCTCCTACTTCTTAGGAGAGAGGAACCCATCTTTTTCGGCATCCTCCACCGGAATCAGCCTTTTTTTTCTAATAGCCAACAATAATCACCCATTGTGATTATTGATAAATCACCCACTAGTACGATGGAGAAGAATCAAATCTATTTCAATGCTGGTTTCAAGTCTTTTGATATCACCAGGTGGGAAACTGAGAAAGCTGAATGATACGAATGGGTAGAGAGAAGCAGAAAGATGATGCAGAGATCGTCCATGAGTAGAAATGTGTTGGAATGGATCTGTCACTGTCTAAGAGAAGCATCCAAAGAGAAAAAGAAGGAGATAAGGAGGTGGAAACTAGCTGAGCAAGAGGCAGTGCATTTTTGCACGAGAAAACATAATATACATGGGAGGTTTATAAGCATCATAACAGTAAATAGAGGGGGAAGGTCAGGCCTAATTATTCCTGAGTTGGAATTGAATGCGGGGTGGTTGGATGTTGCATTGAAGATTGACAAATTCATTAAATGGAAGAAGGGAAAGGGGAAAATACCCAGTACAAGGGTGGTTGTTGATTATCCATATGCTAATGCTATACGAGATAGTAAATGGCAATCCAGGAACCTACGCAGTGCAGAGGTCAAAAGCATTATGGGTAAGGTGGAAGTTCTAGATAAAATAAGTACCCAGGAGGGTGATTTGTTATCTAGATGTTTAGTTGGGTACTGCAGTGAGAACCCCAAGGAGAGGACAACTTTAGCAGACATAAGAAGATGGTCATCCACTAATTGGAATAAAGCCTTTGGAATCAACATTTACGAACTGAATGATGAGAAGTTTTTGTTTGAGTTCCCAAACAGAAACATTGCAGAACAAACCATTAATGAGCAGTGGCGTTGGAAGTCTTGTAATTTTAATCTGGAATGGTGGAAACCAACAACAGGTTGTACTCCTAAATATACACTTGTTAAAGAAACTTGGATTAGGGTTATGGGGATCCCCCTACATCTTTGGTCAAAGAAGGTTTTCCAAGAGATAGGAGAAATATGTGTAGGCTAGTTGGCTACAGAAGAGGAAACAGAGCTAAAAAATCATATGAAGTGGGATAGGATCCTGGTAGCTAACGACGGTAGCAGTATCCCAAGAGAGGTGAAGGTGTCGCGCAACGGTACTAAATTTCACCTTCCAATTTGGCCGGAATGTTTGCCAAGATTTGAATCATCGTCGGAAAATGATAAGGGGGAAGATGAAATCTATTATCCAGTTCAGAAGTTTACCCAAGGGATTTTAGAGGAGGTCATAGGTGATGATGCAAGGCGATCCCATCAAACTAGGGATTTGATACTCTCTCAGTGACAACATCAAAGAAAGTTAAATCTAAAGCATGTGAGGGGCACGTGAATCTTTTAAATGAAACTCTGGAGGTGGATCACCAAGTTGGACCTAATTCCAAGTTACAGATTGAAGGCCCAGACGTGGCAGACCTGGTAATTGCTAATAATTTTCAAGAGGACATAAGGGTAGTCCAGAGCACCTTTGACTTATCGAAGACATAACAGCTCAAGTGGCCATGAACGACAATTCTCAGTTACCCAAGAAGAGAAGTTCGCACGCGACGGTAGCGAAGAAATCAATTGAGTTAATGGGGAAAATGAGTCGCAGATAGTGGGAGAGGAGGCTGATAGTCAACTGGAAAGGAATTTCGACGTGGGTGGGGATGTTCGAATCAACAGTGGGATTACTACTCGAAATTCTGAAACAGAGTTAGTCAACTAGGAGGTTGATGATGTAGAGCCTCTAATGGTGCAGCAACAACTCATAACTCAAGGCAAGGAAAAAGAAGCATCCAATTGGGTGCAGTAAAATCTCATTAAATTGGGGAAAATTTTTGGGATTGATTTTCAAGGTTATGAAGAGGAAGCCACAGAATTTCTGATGCAAATAGACAGTTGCAGACGAGCAACAAAACTGGAACCGTGAAGTGAAATTAAAAAAACTAAGACTAAAGGCGTACAAGAATTAAAAAACTTGGTATGTTTTGATGTCAAATTTAAAAGTACAGGGAACAGAGGAAAGGGGAGGAGTGCAAGTGCTAGTACTTGATGAATTTTAAACTAGTATCTTGGAATGTTATGGGACTTAATAATTTAGAGAAGAGGAGGCTAGTAAATAGCATGATATGGGGGTGGAAGGCAGACATCATATGCCTTCAAGAAACAAAACTGGAAGGCAATGTCGTAGATTTAGCCAAGCAGGTCTGGGGAGGAAGGTGGATCAGACAAGCATATCTGGAATCCAGTGGGACAAGAGGGGGGATCTTGATGATGTGGGATGAGAGATCCTGGAAAGGGGAAATCTTAGAAATAGGGGCATACTCCATCACATGTAAATTTGAATCTCAACTCCAAGATTTTAAATGCCACATCACAGGAGTGTATGCCCCAAACTGTTACAAGGAAAGAAGAATAGTGTGGGAAGAGATGAGTGCAGTCAGAGGACTAATGGAAGGACCATGGGCTATTTGTGGTGATTTTAATGTAACAAGATACATATCTGAGAAGAGGAATTGTATAGTAAGTACAAGGGGTATGAAGGAATTTTCTGATTTTATTGAAGACATGAAACTAGTTGACTTGCAACTTGAGGATGTCACATATACTTGGTTCAAAGGGGACCAACAAGAAGCAGCCTCCAGGATTGACAGGATCCTAATTTCAAAGGAATGGGATGACAAGTTCCAAAATTTGAAGCAGATTCCACTTCAAAGGTTGATTTCAGATCATATTCCTATAGCCTTACTAGGGGGTCTTGGGAAAGAAACAAAAGTTACTTCAAATTTGAAAATTGGTGGTTAGAATCTGAGGGCTTCATTGACAGAGTCAGAGAATGGTGGTCTTCTTTCAACTTCACAGGGGAACCTGATTATAAATTGGCTTGCAAACTAAAAGCTTTGAAGACTAAACTTAACAAAATGGAGGAATGGGAAAGAAGGAAATTTGGGTATACAGAGGAAGAAATTGCTTGAACAGTTGGCTGATTTAGAAGCTGAGAGGGAAGACAGAATCCTTACTAATGAGGAGTCTGCCAAAAAATCTGAATTGATGTTAAAATACGAAGAGTTGATAAAAAAGGAGGAGATCTCCTGGAGACAAAAATCAAGGGCTCTATGGCTGAAGGAAGGTGATAAGAATACTAAATTATTTCACAAGATAGCAAATGCACATAGGAGATACAACAACATTGATCAGCTTATGATACATGGAGAACTGAATCAAGAGCCAAGCAGAATTAAAGGGGAAATTATTGAATATTATAAAAGGTTGTATAAGGAATCATCTCAGTGGAGACCTGAGTACATAAATGTGCAATGTCCTGTCCTAACAGAAGAAGATAATCAAGCTCTACAAAGCAACTTTGAGGAAAGTGAAGTGCTGAGATGTCTGAAGTTATGTGTTGTTGACAAAGCAGCAGGTCCAGATGGTTTTACTATGGGTTTTTTTATTAAATGTTGGGATGTGGTAAAGCAAGACACCATGAACATCTTTCAAAACTTCTACGAACATGAAGTTTTTGAGAAGAGTTTCAATGCAACTTTTATAGCTCTTATACCCAAAAAGAAAGGTGCTAAGGAGTTGCGGGACTTCAGGCCAATTAGTCTAATTGGTAGCATCTACAAACTTATCTCCAAAGTTCTTACTGAGAGGCTGAAAAGGGTGGTGGACAAGTTGGTAGACTCACAACAAATGGCTTTTGTTAAAGGGAGACAGATAATGGATGCAGTTTTGATTGCAAATGAAGCAGTTGACTCCAGAAATAACCAAAAGAAGCCAGGTGTCCTTTGTAAGTTGGATATAGAGAAAGCTTATGACCATGTTAATTGGAAATACTTCAAGGGACCAAAAATTTAACCCAAAAAGAAAAGAAAAAAGGGAACCTGCTACAACCATGAAGTAGGTTAGCAAAATTCATAAAATTAAAAGGCAGTTCTTCTCCATTCTGTTTTTTTCCTTCTATTTACCGTCCACATAGTAGGTTATTTTATACCTTGCCTACATAGACTTTTTGAGGCACAATAAGTTCATTTACTATTAATAGGTACTTTGAGGGTCAGTTTACTCAATTATCTGAAGTAAAGATAGAAGATGCTCTGGTGACTCCTCAATTCGGTGTAACTAAAGCTGCACAGGAGGTATTCTTATTGATCTAACTTTACAACTCATACCACTTAGGTTATGTGCTTTCCTGTTATCATTTGAGTTTTAGCGAACTGCAAATGCTTCTTATTAACATTGTTAAATCACAGTAGTATTCCTCCTTGAATCTTTCTTTCCCTCATACTGATGTCGTTCGTCTGCATAGGACTTGTAGTGCATGATATATTATGTTGAGTCCTTCTGATTGACCATTTTCTGTAACATGGCAAGTGAAATGGTGGAACAATCTAGGAAAAGTTCTATCTGGAATTAGAATTTTTTTCTTGTTCTTGAACAAATTACCTTCCTTTCAGTTCTCTTTGGTCGAAGAAAATGTGACACGAAGAACAGATTGTCCTCCTTTGCTTGTCCCGTTATGTGAAAAGCAGCCTGAAAGGCTCCATTACCTTTCTGTTCACTTTGATCCCTTCTGCTTTTGGAAAAAACTTAAGTTTGCTCCATTATTCATTAGCCAAAAACCGGTAAGCCTCAGAGTCCTTTTGTTCCTGAAAATCTCTTTAGATGTTTGCTATTGAGGACTGATATTGATCAAACATGTGATTGGAGAATCAGAGCATCGCCACTGGCAAATACTCATGCATTGTCTTGAAGGCATTGAAAAATCATGATGCTGAAGCTGATGGGCAGATGAGTGGGGCTTTTATGGTCCTTTCTACCAAGGTGATCTGTTACTTTTGTTCTTCCCGTCAATCTAAGTAACTGCAGATCTTGTAGTAGCTAATACTTATTCTGTTAGTTCTTTTTCATTATTTTTATAAATTCTAGCTATTGTCTTCTATTTATCGTTCAATATCTTGATGTTGTCAATAACATTTTCAGAATTCAAGCAAAAGTTAGTTAAAGAAATGTTTAGAGACAGCTACCGGAAGATGAACTATGAACTTGCTATGAGGTATAATTGAATATTTTGGTGGTTAGTTAATATGTAGGTCTCTTGACATATGCTTATGATGGCCATAATCTTGCAGTGTTCTTGATCCAAAGATCAACTTTGTCAAGGAGGAACCTGCTTCCCCTTCAAGTGAATTCTTACACTTGTCGGAGGACATACTTTAAGGAGTACCCAATGTTTTTGAGTGTGGACATAACATGACTCGAGTATAGAGCAAAGAAGCATTTTTCAGCCCCCATTTCGTGTGTCAAGTTTAGCATATTGTTCTTATTCGTATTGAGCTGGTCCCGACATTTAATTGTTCTATATCACATTCCTTGGAGTGGTGTTTTTTTCTGAATAGATTCCGCCACTAATATAGAATAGCGAAAATGCTTAAATATGACATTAAATTTTGAGAAAAGGTTCATCTGTACTGTATGTTAAAAGTTTGCTCATCTATGTATTTTTCCTTTGAAGAATGAGCTAAAAAATGATTTTGCGAAATTGAAATTGTTTTCAATTGATAAATAATGGCATGGATAAACTTTTTCTTAAGTAGAAATGGTATAGACAAGTCAAATTTTTAGCAAGATATCTATATCCAAACAATTTAATATGGTAATCAAGAAGGTACATTGGTACTTGAACAATATTTGTTTTTTGGAGTTGAAGACAATAAAAACATAATCAAAATTTGAAGTTGATTGCTAAAAAGAGAACATATAGAACTTGAAATTGTACTTTCATGCAAATCACAGTGTACAACAAGCAATTATAGTTCACGATCAAGTGTGTAATACTTTACAATTTGCATACGAGTGGTCCTTGGATCTTATGTATCGTACTTGTATTAACAATTGAAATATGGTTGAAAGAGAAAATTCATGATTTTATTTTAATTATTAATTACTTAATAACTTGTTTGGGTGGTTGTTAATGGTAATATATTCTTTCATAATGGTATGTACGGACAATAGAGTTATTATTTAAAAAAATAAAATAAGGTGAGAAGTAAAATAGGATTATTAAATGAGAAAATAGTCAAATGCCTCCCCCCAACCAAACCTATAAGCTAATTTTCAACTTTACCTTCCTTAATCTTTTCTTTTCGATATTTTATAGCCCTTAAAAGTTGATCTTTGTTATTAACCAAATATACACATGTTTGTACACGCACTAGCACTTTCTTTAATTTTATTTTCCTACTTATTTCTGATCTAAAAAAAAAACTTTTTGAAGAATTCTTTCCCCTTAGCTCATTCTATTTGGAGAAGCACTTATAGCAACCACTGCTAGCAATAAGATGGTGAAGATAAGCAACCACTGCTAGCAATGGTTGTTAACATACATACTACTAGAAACGTAACGTACAATCCATATTCACCATTGATATCTCCTTGAGGTTCTCCATTGCCCTTTATCTGACCTTAAACAACCACCATCATTTTCACATGTACACCTACCACCTAGAAAATCTGGCAACTCACTGAAAATTACAAACTTTTCACGATATGTTACATTGTTAAGAACTCGTGTTACTGCTAGGATAGAAAAAAACAAAGTTAGAGACAATTACCATTCATCAATGATTTCAAGCAGTTTGCATTGATAATTGTTGCCAAGAACCTAGAAATTTCAAAAATCAATAGTTCTTGACGAGCCACCTATAAATTGTTCTATTGGCCTCATGCATGTTCATTTGGGATACAAATCAACCCCTTTCTTCATAACATAATATAGAAGAAACATGAGAAAAACTTGATCATATGAAGAAAACATGATGCCATACATGAATCTTAGACGTCGTTTCGGGGTCAAGAAAAGACGTCGTTTGGATATTCGATTTCAGCTCCTACTTTGAAATTATGAATTGACATGTGTTTGAGAAATTTCAAATTCTTCACAAAAGAAATAATCTCATGATAATCAATTTAATATTATTAATTCGTCCTATTTAATACTATTATCATACACACTCTTAGATGGTTGGCAACAATTATAATTTGAAAAAAATAAGAATAAGATTTGATTAACTCTTGACACTATAAAATTTATATAATTTTGTATTTCATTATTTGGGCCTAAAATTTCACAATCACACGGCCCGAGAGTTTTCTAGACATCTACGAACCCATTTTTCTAGAGATTTCTTGCCCGCCAAGAATGATCAATGATCAAAATCACATGCAAACTTGTGCAATTTCCCAAACAAAAATGGAGTTTTTCGAAACGATGCCAAGACAATTTTAACGGCGGCGACTTCTCTCACAGCTTCAGTAATTCTTTTCCGATCAATAGCTAGCGACCTTGTACCGGAACAACTCCAGCTCTTTTTTTCTTCACGATTTCAAAAATTATCGAACCGCCTTTCCTCGCAGCTGATTGTGGTGATTGAAGAATCTGAAGGTCTCACTTCGAACCAAATGTTCGACGCCGTCAATGTTTATTTGGGTACAAAGGTTAATGCTTGGACTCAAAGGATCAAAGTTAACAAGCCTGATAAAGACGAAGAGCTCGCCGTTACTGTTGATAGGTAAGTTAGAAACCTAATGAAAATTTGAAGTTGATTGCTGAGAGCATTTGGAAGTACAAATTGTGTTTGAAATAATATTTAGATTTTGTGAGTGAAAACCTCTGAATTTGGTATAATGTGATTTTTCATCGTTGTGACAATACAATAGGTAACAACATCCAAACATACTGTAATGCAGTTCTTCAATTTCAAATTCTCTATGAAGTTTGGAATAATGGACAAAATTTGTAGAGTAGACATTTATTTGCTGATAAAAATTTCACAATTTGCGAATAATGTGTATGTCCAATTTCTCAAGGCTTATCTTAAATTTTTTGAAGCTGTTTATGTGAATAGGTACCAAGAAGTAACTGATTATTATGAAAATGTCAAATTCACCTGGATCATGAAGTCCAGGGGAATCAAACAGAGTGAAAAGAGCACCAACCCGAAGACAGAGCTTCGATATTTTGAGCTAAGTTTTCACAAGAAGCAAAAGGAGATGGCCTTAAAATTTTATTTACCGTATATTTTGAAGAGAGCCAAGGAGATTAAGGAGGAGAAAAGGGTAGTAAGGCTACACACAGTGGATTATAATGGGACTGATTATTGGAGTTCTGTCGTGTTAAACCATCCTGCAACATTTGATACAATGGCAATGGAACCAGAAATGAAGAAGGAACTGATTGAAGATCTTGACATGTTTGTAAGTAGGAAAGATTACTATAGGAGAGTTGGAAAAGCTTGGAAACGGGGGTACTTGTTATATGGACCGCCTGGCACAGGAAAATCGAGCTTAGTTGCAGCTATGGCTAATTACCTGAAGTTTGATGTTTATGACTTGGACTTAAGAGAGGTGCAATGCAATTCGGATTTGAGAAGGTTGTTGATCGGTTCATCAAACCGCTCTATACTTGTGATAGAAGACATTGATTGCAATGTGGGGTTGCAGAATAGGGAAAATGACAATGACACAACTGAAGATGACAAGGTATTGTAATGCCTTTTGTTGACACATTTTTCAGTGCACAACATAAAAGAACTTCTCACTTCTCCTAAGAAAAGACGGATTCGTTCTTGTTATTCAACAAAGAAGAAGAAGAAACTCTCTTTTATGTGTTGGACGATTATTGAGAAGAAGTACAAATATTTTTCTGCACCATTGAAGCGTCTTTTGTTACTCATGTACAACATCAATTTTGATCTTTACAATGTAGTTTGCATTTGAAGCATGTAATTACATTGATGACTACTGAAACAAATATAATGGATCTTCAAGCACTAGCATGAATATTAACTGCTAGGATTATACTTTTGACTTGTATTTTGATAAAAAATTCTACAAATGCAGATTACACTTTCTAGGCTGTTGAACTTTATTGATGGCTTGTGGTCGAGTTGTGGAGATGAGCGAATCATAGTGTTCACAACGAATCACAAGGACAGACTTGATCCAGCATTGTTGAGACCTGGACGTATGGATGTGCACATTGAGATGTCATACTGTACTTTCAGTGGTTTCAGAGTACTAGCATCTAATTACCTAACGATAGAGGAGCATAGACTGTTTAAGAAAATTGAAGATCTGTTCCAGAGAGTTAAGGTAACACCAGCTGAAGTAGCAGGAGAGCTGATGAAGAGCAACAACTCTGACGTTGCACTAGAAAACCTCATCAAATTCCTTCAAAACAAGGAACATGAGGGTGTGACGAGAAGCTAAGCAACATTGCTGACTAAAACGGATAAGTCGTTACCACTCCTGTATAGAGTAATTGATATTCTTTCATATGTTAATGAACAATAATATTATTAGCTTTTTCTGATGCTTTTGGAACATAATTACCTCGATTCCATTAATTCTTTTCATCATTGGCCGATCTATATTCATATGCTTGATATGATGTTTCAAAAAGTTTCCAAAACATCAAGATCTTTTATTCTCATACAAGAACACAATGGTATCCACAATAGGACTATATAGAGTAGCTGGAAGGTCGTGGCCAAAACATATAAAGATGTAGTCGCTCATGGAGACATCTATCTAGATAAGGATAGTCTATGCCAATTCATAGATAGATCACAAAGTATGAGCTATGTGACATAAAATTTTCAAAAATAGACAGAGAGCGTAATTTTTCAATATAAGAAAAAGAAAATGGAATATACATACAATCTGTGGCTGGTTTTAGTTGCCTTGTAACGTTCGATGTTGCCATTGTCTTCTCTAAACACTCTGCTTCCTAAGATCAGAATCAATTGAGATACAATAAGATGGTGAAGATAAGCAACCACTGCTAGCAATGGTTGTTAACATACTACTAGAAACGTAACGTACAATCCATATTCACCATTGATATCTCCTTGAGGGTTCTCCATGGCCCTTTATCTGACCTTAAACAACCACCATCATTTTCACATGTACACCTACCACCTAGAAAATCTGGCAGCTCACTGAAAATCAAAAAGTTTTCACGATATGTTAAATCGTTAAGAACTCGTATAACATCTAGGATTGAAAAAACAAAGTTAGAGACAATTACCATTCATCAATGATTTCAAGCAGTTTGCCTTGATAATTGTTGCCAAGAACCTAGAAATTTCAAAAATCAATAGTTCTTGATGAGCAACCTATAAATTGTTCTATTGGACTCATGTTCATCAATCCTCATTTGGGATATAAATGAAACCCTTTCTTCATAACATAATATAAAAGAAACATGAGAAAAACTTGATCATAGGAAGAAAACATGATGCCATACATGAATCTTAGACGTCGTTTCAGGGTCAAGAAAAGGCTTGAGTATATGCCAGAGTAGCCTAAATCCTGGTCCAGCGTTTATAACAAACATTTCACCAAGTGTCTGCAAAATTATTTTGCCAACATTAGATGTTAGGTATCAGTAAAAGTCATGTGTTATAGCTAAAGCTAATAAGAGGTATATCAAATTACTTCAGGATAATAGTCATTATCAATCTTCTGCAGCTGCAAAATGACTTCTCGTACAGGTTTCGTGAAGTTCCTCAAACTCTATAATACAGAAAAACGAACATTATGAAAACTGAAAACTGAACAATAAGAGGTTAATAATCCACCAGAAAAGACTACTATACCACTCCTTCAACATCCAAGATGGTAACACCTCTATCAATATGTCTTTTTGCAGCTACAGAGCAAGCAGGAAACCGGAAGGCAATAGACTTCTCGAATTCTTGGACATGATATTTAACATAACGATCCAGAGTAGTTACTTCCAAAAGTTTGTCCACGTTCATTAGTCCCAATCTTTCAATATAAACTGGTCTTCCTTCCTTATCTGTGCCATGATAACCCTGAGGGTAGTTTTGTAGAACTTCATCCCTTTCATGGAAGTTGAAATCCTGAGTAAAATATTGTGTATGATCAAGAAACTGTGAAATTTAAACCAAAATGTGGCCGGATAGTTCAGAAGAAAACTTCCATATGTGCATAGGAAGATTAGAGCATGTCTAATAAGCCTTAGTCGACCTCCAGAAATATGGCATTACAAGGAAAAAAGATGGAGCACTGGAGTTCGAAAAAAGGAAGTCTACCTTGATAATAGTGTCAGTTCCAAAATCTGTCCTCCATTGAAGCATACTTGTCCACATGAGCTTAGCCTTCTCTATATCAGACTTTCTAGCTTTAAGAAATCTGAAATTGTACAGCTCAAAGTTCAAGATCATCGTCCTCTGTCATCATATGAGTTGAGATAAAGTCTAGAACATGAACGCGTGGTGCTTAGGAAACAACTATGGAGTTAGAAAAGCAATTTTCCATAACTGCCTTGTATCACGTGACAGTTGATGAAAGGTAAAGGTTATATTTTGGAGACAAAATGATGAAATGACATGTTTAAAATCATAAATTGACAAAAGAGAAGCGTCCAGTTATGATATCTAATTTTCTGCATCCTACATTTCAAGCAGATGTAAATTAGAGATAGTGATTTTGTTAAAAATTAGACAGAGGGCACCTTAATAATTTGAGATTATCATCATGCATAGGAGGAAGCAGATTCTCCAGGATCAGGATTTGTCGAAAATCGTTTAAAAATTCCATATCATTTTGTGACCTGATCATCGTAGAATGTAACTGATCTTCATAGTTTCCATGATCAAATAAAGATCCCTCACCACCTGTGGTAATTTGCAAATTCATACTTAACCATACGAGTACTAAATCTATTAGTATCAAAGTCACTTGAAAAGGATAACAGAGTGGAGTTAATAACTTAACCATAAAAGCAAAACATAACTTCATGACCAACAAAGGCAAAATCTGACTATCCATAAGTATAATATGATTAGTATTAAACTATCATCCACAAAATCCTACAGAGTTCGGCTAGGTAAAACTGCCTACACAAACACCCTCCCCATACCCCACTTGTAGAATTACACTGGCTTCAATCCTAAATCATTGGTGTAGGCTAATTTTCACATGAAATCGTTGTTGTTTTTCTTACTTCAATTCACATGTAATAGTGAATATATTAATTCGATTTGAAGAACATAGTAGAGAGAAAAAATATTATAAATGATACAAAATTACCTGGCATTTTCTTACGACTGATTGAAAAATGAAGTTTATAATAATGTCTGCTTAACAGATAAAATGAGTGATCTGTTTAACCTGCAACAAAAATATTGCGTATTTTATTACTTTACTTCAAACAATATTTGGAGTTTGGATATGAAGAGAATTGGGGGTTTCGTGAAGCAGTTAAGCTTTCTGATAGCGGTTGGTTTTGTTCTCTTACTGGCGGGAATATGCCATTGTCCTTTTTCTATCTATTTATTTATTTATTTTTACATCATTATTATAAAATTACACTGAATATATTATTATTGTACTCTGTATTTGTATGGATGTCCAAAGTAATTCCAGTTCCATGAGACCACTCATATTCTACCACAATCCTTGATAATTTGTTATGTTTTTTTCGTACTTTTTTATCTCCTACCTTTTATTTCTGAGTGAAACATTTTTCTTCGTATCGAACATCAGTATGTTTTTCTAGGATTGATTACGTGCAATTCCTCTCTTGGACTTTATCCTCGATGAAAAAACAAATTGTAGTTGCAGTAAGATATACCCAAAAAGAGGCAGAAACTGAAATGACATTTTATTTTGTCTATTATTAGAATGATTCTTCGGTATATTTAGCATCTTCTATTTTGTATTCAGAATCATCACGGTCAATACAACATGAACTGAACGGAAGTTCAACATTTCGAGTTCAAATCCTGAGAATAAAAAAGTTTCTTCAGGTAGAAAACACTACCCTTCTAATGAACCTTAGATGTGTACAGATTAATGGAAGGGTAGTAATAGTGTATTAAGAAATAGCACTGACTGACCACTTTTCGACTTCAGATCTTCAAATTACTACTTAATGAGCAAACGAAACAATATGGACGGCACACTTACTGTAAGATTAACATGGAAACTGGAAAAAACACTTGCATGTCCGGAAACCATAAGTTAAACGGTCCGTCTTACATTTACAGTTCCATATATATACAGATATTCACAAATTATTTTTTTACATAACATAGTAGTTGAGAACTACAATTGATCTTTGAAGATGCTGACCACATTGGCTCCGATGAATGGCTTCTATATACATAAGTAGTCTCTTTGCTCAAACAACTCTAATCACACCTAAGAAAAATCACATTTCACGTAGAGTCATTTGAATTGAAACGTGTTTCAAACGATAATACTACCATTAGTTTCATGAAAGTTCGTAGCATTGAGGAAAAATGATTGGACAATATATATACCTTCTATATCCAGTTCCTCTTGGATCGCAATTGAGTAAGCTTGTCCCTCCACAGAGCTGTAATTACCAATGTCAAAAGTGAGCAAAAACAGTTAACCAGGGTTATGAACTGGCAAAATAACGAAGAATCTCCCTCCGTTTCAATTTGATTTTCTAGTTTTGACTTGACACAGTTAATGAATAGCAGAAACGCCATTCCACACAAAATCTGGACATGTTAACAAGCGCACCTGCATCTCTATATCGTTCTTCAACCGCCGCAATCAGCATATTTCGCACAAGAATAAACTCCTTTGTTTCAATGCATGGCTTGCCATTAGGCCTGACCCACAATACAAGTTGGATTATATTAGTCACAACACAATAAGGCATTGTCAGACATCGTTTGGGAAACATGAAGAGTTTCAGCTATAATTTCAAACTACTTACAATATTTATCTCCCAAACAGAAAATAATGCTATTGTTATTTTTTATCACCTAATGGAGGTTTACCTGTCAAGCTCGGTGAACAAGAGACCATCAGAACCAGTAGTGTGCACTATTGGCTTCGGAGATTCAACAATTCTCATACCATCACTATAAGCCAAGTACTTGTTCACTTGTATTGGCACCTGGAATAATTAAACAGCAGAAGGTTTGTTATGTTAGCACTCATTTGGTGCAAGAGCACAATAAAGTTGAATTAAAGTGAGGAAATAGGACTATAGCGATGGGGACTATTGACGAAAATATGGATGACATTGTACACAATTTGTATATTGTGCTCCATCCGCAGATAGAGGGATCATAACCTCAATCATGAACAGATCATTATGGAAATGATCATGAATTCAATAGTACTTGTATAACTCGTTTTAGGGTGGATCTTAAGTAAGATATACATTGCATATGTAGTCAACTCCACAATAATAAGGTATCAGTTAGCTCATGTACAAATCAGAAGCTGAGGAGATTAGTGTTTTACCTTGCTTCTCACAGCAATGTTGATTGCATCAGACGGACGAAGATCAAAGCTAATACTCTCAGCATCGTTGTCGGACTGTAATGACAACCATATTACAACCATATTAGAGGTGCTTAAGTTGCATACCCCTAGCCTAAAAATGTACTGAAACGTGAGGACATGGTCAGTCAGCATAGTAACAGCATTTTACACACCTTTGTTAGATATAACTGAGCATAATAAGCCTCATGCACCCTCTTTGTAACTCGAACAAGTTTAACCTTCAAACAGGGGAACTGTCAGATCAAAGCATAAAAGATAACACAACTACTGATAGAGCACAAATAACAAGCTTACCGTGTAACCCATCTTCTCAACCATGTCATTCACAACTTGATACATTGTTGGTCTGGCCTGAAACAAAGCCAACATGTCTTTTTCAGTAACGGAAATAGAAAAATGCTGCAAGAAATTTTGCAGGATGGCTTTACCAGCACCTAGATAGGAAAACTTACAATTTGGACATTGCGCACAGCTGCCATGAGCAGCGCACTTGGCATCTCCACTGTCATATAAAACAGACATAAGACAGAGAAATGAGATGGCCTTACTTGATTTATGCACTAAGAGACAGTCTAGTCATTAAACAAATGAACGAAATATCTACGTACAAACAATAATAGGGAGAAGAAGCCCTGTCCCGTCTTCCATTCTTAATACAATCGCAGGATGTGGAGCATAATCCGGTAGATGACCTCCTTGTGGATTATTATGCACACATTTCAAATGCCTTCCATCTCTCATTTTGATCATGAAACCATCTGGCCCACTTCGCACTTCAACTACACAAGAAGAATAGGAAATTTAACCCCACATAGATAAGTTATTGCCTTTTTATTATTTATTTGGGGGAAAGTTGGTTGACATCAATCTCGGTTTTTAAAGATAACATTGCCTTTCAACTAACGTGAAGCAAAAGACCGCCAACAGTGAGGCCTGCAACCCGACTTCAAAACTTGACACGTGAAATACGCAGAAAAGTTGGGAAATTTATGGGAATGTCATCACGCTGTGGAAGAATCATCTCAATAATATATTAGATCGTTATACTTCAGTCACTATTATTCGCACAATGAATCCCAGCACGACAATATTGAAATTATTATTTGGAACAATGAATCCCAGCATTATCAATTGTTTTTCTCAATAAAGAATCAGAGTATGACGATAAGTAATATAGCACTTGAGAACAAAGTTAGCATACCAGCTTCGACCACGCTAGAGTTCACATAATCTGCGTTGCTTTCATTGGAATTCTCTGCCATGCTACCATTTCCGTCTGATGATGAACTAAAAGTGCATTGTATCACCTTGCTTACTCGTGATCGTGGTTGACGAGCCACATTAACCCGGAAGCTAGAGATCCCATTAAGCCCCCAGAACCTACTCTTCAAAATCTTCGCCTTCACTACAGAAGAATTGACAGGAACAGCAAACTGACTTGTTTGCTTTCCACGAACAACAGGACAAATAACAGGCCCTTGCAGAGAGCTCATTCTGCCTACTCAGGAATCTACACAGACAACAATTACCTTATAAGTAAGGATCATACACAAAAATCTACTCTCAATCACAAATTACTTATATAGATTCCAGTCCTAAACTAATAAATGCCACCTGTATGAATTCTCTACCTCCAGTCGAAAAATTACACTATATATAGAAAATTATATGCATATATGTAGATATTGAATCCTTGGTTTACCTCTATATATTTTGAACCCTCCGTAAAAATCCTAACTCCACCACTATCTATGTTCCTTCAATTCTATAAGAATTTGACTTTAAAAACAATTAGGGGTTCTCACTTATCCATTCCATGATTGATTAACGATAACAAATAATTCCACAAACTACAAGTAAATCCAACAAAAAAACAGAGGATTTCAAAGTACTAAAGCAACATATTTGCTCTAATTCACCAATCAAAACTCAGTTCTGGTCATAATTCAAAAGTCAACAACTCCATGGTGATCACTACTTAAGTCTAAACAGTCATAATATCACCGTAAACACAAAATAGATTCAATTGTTACACTAGTTCTGCTTAAAATTTCAACTTAACGATCAAACCTTCACCTTCTCCACAGTGATCAACAATTTTAAAAAAAAATAACAATTCAACTTTTTTTACTGAATAATTAAATAGTTTAATCCTCTGATCGATCCAATTGAAGAAGAAGAATACTAACCTGGATCAGCGATCGTAAGCCTTTCAACTTTACTGATAAATTATTATCAGAAAACAAATAAGAAAAAGGAAAATAGATATTTTTTGTTGGAGAAAGAGAATTGAAATAATATAAAGGCGACAAAGAGGTATGGATGAAGGAGAAGATAAATAGTGTGAGAAAAGATAAAGAGATAAACACTTTGTTTTTGTGTGTGTATTGAATGAAGAGAAAAAGAGAAATGGAGAAGAAATGTTAAGTAAGGGTTGTAGATATTTTAATTCCATTGGACAAGGAAAAGCACTTTTGTTTCTTTATGGACAATTATGTCCTCTTACCTTATGCCCAAGGAAAACTATATATATTGCTTCTAGAAATATAATATAAATTTCTAATTTCTTCCAAAAAAAAAATTATGTTTCAAAGTGTAGGTATTCATGTCAATATTTTAATTTTTGTTTATAAAACTTTTGGAGTAAAATATTAGTAGTAATTTTTTTTTGAGATTGTGTTAGGTAATATGTGTTAAATATTTTTTTGTCATTGATGATTGAGACGTATTTAATTTTAGATTTGGTGAAAAATATCAGATTATGGAAAGGGTAATTATGGTAATTCATAAACATTGAGGGGACGTCATTATCAAGCTAACTGATAGACACTTCACCTCAATGCCGGCCGACGAAATTAAAACTTCTCTGTAACTGCCACGTGTACTTACACTGGATAAGGGTCCTTCTGTTGTCAATTTAGCTCAATTCAGGCCCTTTTTTGTAAACTATTCTGTGGGACCTTATCTTAAGATACTAGAATCTGGATCACTCTGCAAAGGCTCAAATGTTACTCCCCGTCCCATTTTATGTGATGTAGTTTGATTCGGCACGGAGTTTAAGAAAGAAATGAAGACTTTTAAAACTTGTGGTCCAAAATGAATGATAGAAATTTGTATGGCTGTAAATCATTTCATTAAGGGTAAAGTAGACATTTTATAGTGAAATTGTTACTTAATATAGAAATGTGTCATTCTTTTTGGGACTGACTAAAAAGGAAAGTAAGTCATATAAATTGGGACAGAAGGAGTATTAAATTTTGAGAAAAGAATTATTTATGTTGTCGGTTAAAAGTTAGGTTTATATACGGCATTTTTGTTTGAGAAAAAGAGTATCTATGTCATTTTATTTGTAAATTAAAAATATTTTTGATTGTACGAAATTATTTTTTACATGTGGTCAATTATGATTTAATCACGTCATTAATTAAATCAGTTTTTAACAAGGAAAGGGCTTAAATATGTGTTGTGAAAAAACTCATTTATGCCGTTCGTTAAAAGTTTGGTTCATCAATATTGTTTCAATTGATAAATAATGACAAATATGAGTCTTTTCTTAAATAAAATAGCACAGGCGAGCCAAATTTTTAATGAATAGTTTAGATGAATATTTCCTCAAATTTGATGACAATTGACATATTTGAGTATTTTCCAATTTATTTATTTATATTTCCTTAAATGTTATTATTCGAACCCCTTGCCTAATAATTTCTTAAAAATGAAAAAAAAAATGTTCCTTTTTTCATCAAAGAAAAAGGTTTGAACGTGGGGAAAAAATATCTTTCTTGTACTTTATTTATCTTATCTTATTATTTGAAAGTCAACTATTATTTCATCCGTTTTATTTTAAACACACGATTCTGAAAGAATGATACACTTAAAAGATTCATAAAAAATAACTTTTTATTCAATTTTATCTTAATAAAAATAATAATAACAAGAAGTTTAGAATGAGAATTCAGAATTTTTAAGATATAATTTAAAATTATTTTTTGTTATTGTACAAATATAATATTTGGGGAAGTAATAACTTTCACTAAAATTATGCAAGATATAACCCTTCCTATTTTATTTTGATACAAGTTTTTTTTTTTCATAGAAGCTGGGATTTTTATAAGTATTTTCTTGGTAGGTGTGTGTAAATACATAGTAATAAATGGAAGAAGCTTGAAGCAAAATAGCTGGCAAAGGACCAATAATAATAAAATAGTATTCATTTAATAATTTTGGCAATGAGCCAATGAGAGACTAGTTCAACTATGGCGGCTTTTATTACTAGCCAAGCAATGTGTTGGATTATTTTTATTATTTATCCTTTCTAATTTTATTATAGCTTTGATGCCTTTGAATTTTACTTGGACTTTTTATTCAATTCAATGTCGACAAAGTTGTATACATTCCAAAAATGCTTTACTTATACTTTAAAATTAAAATAAACCAAGAAAGAGTATGTTGTAAGCAAAGGTAACAAGGGAATCAATCGAATATAATATCGATCAAGCAAGAGATTAGTATAGAATCATTTAAAGTACAAATGTATTTGTTTAATGTAAAATTAGTGTTTTCATTAGAATTTTGAGGGATTTGAATAGGTGTAACACTAATACCAATATAATACAAGCAAGTATGGAGTTATCCTTGCTTGACATAATTTTATTGAAAAATTATATTATATATATAAGTCAAATTTTAGTTTTATATTTATAGGTATATATATCAGTCTTAACACCTCTTGAGATAAGCTAAAAATTAAGCGCAATAGTTAAGGTGTGACAAAACTTTCTTAAGGTCGTGTATTTGATCCTAACTAGTGACATATTTATGTTTTTTGAGATACCTTTAATGAAAATCATGATTCCGCCACTAAATACAAGTATCCAATAACTAGGAAAATCGTCTCTGGAATCGCAATGAAGTGCTGAATCAATAATCTTAAGGGATAATTACGACCCTAAACACATGATCAACTAGTTTATAATATATGTATAGATTATAACATATACTATATATATATATATATACAATATACATATACTATATTTCGGCCCTTCATTTCAATTGCGGAATCACTGCACGAGCCCAGCCCATGTGGCCTGTACTTCAAGCCCATTATTGGGCCGGTTACATGTACCTGTTTTTAGGTATACTCTTTTAAGTTTTAGTCAGTTTATAAAAACTACATTTAAAGTTTAGTCAATATTCAAATCGCTCCTCTTCCTTATATATAAGTTTAAGACCTTCTGATGTTCACATCAATCGCCAAATCTAACGGAATAATACATAAACATGACTCTTAACTTGATTTCTACGGATAATTATGCCTTTCAATTTTGAGTGTGTACAGGTGGACACTTAAACTTGTATAAAATTAAACAAGTAGACACACGTATCCTACATGGCATAATACACGTAGGATGTCATATAGGACACAAAATTGTCATGTAGGGCAAATGTGTCAAGTTGTTCAATTTTATACAAGTTTAAGTGTCTACTTGTGCACACTCAAAGTTAAAGATTATATTTGTCAGTTGATGTCAAGTTAATGGTCATATTTATGTATTATTTCAAAACTAACTCTAGACTCTCTAAGTTTAAACTCTCATATGAAAATCTCATATCTTCGGGTCTGAAGTTAGGGGTTGGCTTCTCCTCGAAGGTCCCAAAAGTTTGAACTATATACCTGAAGTTTGAAGCTACACCTTGACGGTTCAAACTTCAAATCTAAACATCTAAAATTTGATTATAAAACGGTTAAAGTTTAATTTGTTCTTTTTTTTTTAATCATCGATATTTAGAGAGAATTATAGCACTAGAATTGTAGTCTATTAATGCAACATTATTTAGTTAGGTCTAGAGTTCCAAACTTCTTGACGGAAACCATAAATGTATATAAAGAATACTTTTTTACTCATCCCGTCCCAATTCAAGTGGCATAATTTTCTTTTTGATCTGTCTTTCTACAACGCAAGTTTAAATTTGCATGATTTAAAAGATTATACACACATCTTCAATTTTACGACTATAATATTCAAAAATCTCTCTTTATTTCTCTATATTCAAGATCAAATTAAGACACTTGAATTAAAACGAAGGAAGCACTATATAGAAAAAAAAAAATTGCAAGTACGATGCTAAATGGGAGCATTAGTTAGTTTGAATTCAAATTACTTGCACAAAGTCATAATAGTTAATAATGTTAAAAACTAACAAACCATTAATGGATCAAACTTGGTCTATTCTACAATAACATAACAGTTATGTTTGTTTTTTTGTTTTTTCAGAATGACCAAGTTTGCTCCATTAATAAAGCAAAAATGATAAAATTACATAAAGAAAATGAGGTGGCCAGATTAAACTCCTAATTTAAGTGCCTCCAGTAAAATTAGGGGGTGGCCAAACACCTCCTCCACCTTCAGTAACATAAGTTAAACATGTCAAGGGCACTAAACACAAACCTCTGCTTCTAAGATCTCTTTTCATTTCTTCATTATTCATCTCTCCACCACCCTGCACCCACCATAATAATATCAATACAGTATATATGTCAGTAAATGACGTGTTCGTTGCCTTTAAAGATAAATCGTATAAAGAAAAAGATTGTCGATCCTTAATACGTAACATTGAGCATAAAATTTAAGAGAAAAAAATAAAAATATTTTTAAAACTCGAGTCTTGAGGTCTAAAACAAAGGTAGATAAATTTTTGGAGTTGATAACTTTAGTTGCTTACTCAACTAATTTATAATAGTTACTTTCTCTACAAAATCAATTTCTTTGATGAAAGAAAAATGACTTTCTAAGATAATAACTATTTCGTTGAGTTACCATATGAGAAATATTGTTTGTTATTAAGGGTAAAATTGAAAAGTTAAAGTTAAACTATTATATAGAAAAATATCACTCTTTTTCAACTGACTAGAAAAGAATGAGTTTCACATAAATTAAGACAGTGAGTAGAATATATATAAGAATGAAGTTATATATCTTACTCCATGCAATGATCTGCTGGCTTTGCTTCGTGATGATTTCATGTATGGCACACTTAGTGTCTACAGAAAGTAAGTGAAACATGATCAATAAAAAAAAAAATCTCAAACCCTAGCTAGTGAAAATAAATTATGAATCTTGAAGCAAAGCGAAATTATAAGAAAAATATGACAACAAAATACGAAGGAAGTTCGAGCTATATATTATGGAAGGTGATAACGGTATAGGTAGGTACCTCAACTTGGTTCTGAAGAAATTTGATATAACCAATAGCTTCCATTAGTACAGATGCTGTGTCCGTCTGCAATATTTTCACATGCAAAACATTTTAATTTACTTGTCACACATAAACTAATAACACAATGCAAGTATAGTATAGTTGTAGCAACTTTAAGTAATATAGACGTATGATGGAATAGTTGTGATCCCTTTATTTTAATCAGAGATTTTGAGTTTAAACTTGTGAAAACGTTAAAAATCATGTTGAGTTTCTCCTTTAGAAATGGACTTTGCAATGCATGAGTCTGGATTTTGTCGGACTCTAAGTATGTGGTACATAATTGAAGTTTTCGCCTAATTCATTATGAAATATTTTGGTTATGCATGCGCGGGTATCAAATATCGAATGAAGAAAAAAACTTTTTAGGAATATAGTGAGTTGTGATTTGTGAACAATGTTTTTCTCGGGGTTATAAATACCCTAAGCATGCATTTTGTTCACTGTACAATTCCATGAAATTCGTGCTATGTTTGAATATTTTGACGCCAAAACGACCATCTAATTCAACCTTGCTTTTTATTCTGAGAATTTCATTATAATTTCTATATGTTAATAGTGTGGAAATTTTCTTATTACAATGCTAATATTAGTGTATAAGTTACTCGAAATCATTTTACTAATGTCTTTTGTGTATGTATAGTCATCTCATGTAACAATCTTTATCGTATATAATTATCAGTTTCATCTAAAAATTTAAATCGTTAAGGACACTTTTAATGTATTTGCTTACTTACTACTATTATATTTTCAACAATGTCATTGTTGTCGGTTCAAGTTCGTTCTCAAATAAATTATTTCCCCATCACTCACTTATTTTTAATTATACTATCTAGGTCCAAACATTAAAATAGTGAAAGGTCTCTAAAATTCAATTTCACTAGCAATTTAAGATACTGAGTACTCTCTTTAAGGCAATTATAATCAAATGACCCAAATTTAAATTCGTTGTTAGTAACATGATGTTATAAACGGACTAAAAAGGAAAATAAAAGACGGTATATATACCTTGCCAAAAGGTGCTACCAATTGTTGAAGAGCTGCTATTCTATCTCCTAATTTCTCCTTTCTCACCTGCATTATATTCCAATAAAGCAAAATCACCCTTTAAATACCAATGAAAAGTTTAGTTTACTTCCTTTGATCCTATATAGTTTATATGCATCGACAGTATAAATATTTTTTTCATCTTATACCTACAATAACATAAAATAACTCTTTATATCAAATGTGATATGATAACATACATACTATGAGTTTTACTTTTTTTCATTAACTTGTTATAACAGATAACATGTGTATATGTGTATCGTATTTAAGATTATAAATTTCATAGATAGTCTAATATTATTATTTTTGCACGGTCGATGTATATAACTTAATAAATTACCTTAAAGGGTGGACATGGTGCGCGTGAATCAACTCTTGATTTTTTTGGTGCATTTTGAGGCCCTTTATTAGTCTCCAAAGTATTGCTGGTCCTTTTAGCTTCAGGCATTCCATTACTAAAGGCTGATATCTTCAAAATTCAAAATAATAATAATAAAGTTAATTTTACACATTTAATCATATCAATCAAAAAGACGGACTAATTTCTGAAGAAAGTGAAAAAATAAAAAGAGATAAAGAGCCATATATAAACGTATAAAGCTGAAGTAAACTTTAATATGAAAAAAGAATGCCTTTCTCTTTTCTTGCATATAATTATAAAAGTTAAAAAAAAAAAAAAAAACTTTCCCAATTCTCTTGTAATTAAGAGAATCACAAACAATATTTAAAGGAAAATGGATATTATATCTGTGGGATTAATATCTTGCAATTAATTCCCTAATTAGAAATTATATATTTTTCAATGCAAGTATATATAATTACTAACAATATTATTAAACTTAGGTTAAAATTGCTTATCCCGACTTGGTAGTAACATAGTATGAACAATGCACACATTAAATGCATGCAAAATTAAGTAAAGTATTTTTTTAAAAACTAATATATGAGGAGAAGAAGAAGCGACATATGGACAATATTTGGTTGGAGCTCGAAAAAAAAATAAAGTTTTAATTCAAAGTCTTGACATAAATTTTACTTGAAAAACGTTGAAATTGTATCATCAGTATTTCAAATACTGAAGTTCAGTATTCTCATATAATGATGCGAATACTGAACTCTAGAAAATTCACAAAAAATTAAATATAGAAATACTTACACTTGTGGAACTATTTACTGGGCTTTCACTTGATGAATGCTGAAAATGATTTGTTGTTAAGCCATATGTTTGGCTAAAACTCCCTCCATATCTTGTAGAATTGATGAGATCCAATGGCTGTAAATTCATATCCAAAGAGCTACAAGAATTTGCTTGATTTATATTCAAATTGGACACATTTATTGTGGGATATATTTGACTAAATCTCCCTCTATTAGTACTAATACTACTAGAATTTGAAGAATAGAGAAGATTATTGTTATTATTATTATTATTATTATCTCCATGATAAAGTTGAAGCCCAGTATTAGAAAGTGTACCAAGCAAAAGCTTAGCATTCATATCACTCAATTCTCCTCCTTCTTCTATACTTGATGGACATTTCAACATTTGGGTAAATCTTGGATATGAATTATCCAATGAATTTTCTTGCTTAATGTTATTATTAGCCCATTGATGAAATCCCAAATCTTGAGTAGTACTACTCATAGAATTAACTAGGTTTAATGGATCACTTGATGATGAATTTGTAGTATTGATGATGTCTCCACTAGAATATGAATTAATAAGACCACTTCCATGACTGTTCCTAAATAAGCAAAAAATAAATAAAAAAAGATTAGATAAAATCTAATTAACACTATTGCTTTTGAGGAAAAGTAATAATTAATCAAAGTTTCAAGATTGTAAATATTGATCCAAGGAAAATGAATCAAAGGGAATTACTATACTTTAATTTCTATTTGTTACACATCAAATCAAGAAAAGAATGTCAAAAGAAAAAAAAAAGATATTAGGAGAAAGAGAAGAGAGATTCTAATATTCCAAAAACTTATCATGATAATATAATGGAAGTAGCCAAAATATAATCATTCATATGAAATAACACTATATGACTAATTAATAAAGTGGACTTACAAGATAGTAGTAGTAGTAATAGTACATGGGGTCCAAGTGTTTGTTGTTGAAACTCCTCCATAGCAAGAATTATTAGAAGATGAAGAAGAATTTGGAGAAATACCAATAAGAGGAAATTGATCTTGGAATTGGAGTTGATATTGATATTGTTGATGGAGATTTGCAGGCTCCATAATTAAACAAGAATAATAATAATATGAGAAGTTTTGCTTTTTTTTAAGGCACTTGAAAATCCCAAGATGAAGAATAATTAAAAAGCAAAAGTAATATATACTACTCAAGCTTCTTCTCCTCCTCCTTCTTATCTTCTTCTCTCTTAAAAAAAAAACCTTAAGCTATAGCTAGCTCCTCTCTACTACTATATACTATACTATATAAACTCAAAAGAAATTAAACCTACATAAATTTGACATCTTCACTTTTTTAGCAACTTTTTCACCATATAAGTCTTGTTCTTACTCATTCAATGTCTCAAAGGGGTTTAAAAGCAACCTTGAAAAGAAAGAAAACAAGCAAGCAAACAAGAAGAGATAGAACCCCTAGCTATAGCTCTCATAATATAATAAGTATATATATATACTTTCATTTTATATGACAGTATCTATCTTGACACAAATTTAAAGAATTTTATTTTAAAATCTTATAATTTTAAACATATCATGACAGATACGTAACTACAGAAACATATGAAGGTGATTTTACATTTTTTTAGAATAGACTAAAAAAGAAAGGGCGTTGTATTAAAATAAAACAAAAATGAGTGTATAAGGTATACTATAATGTATTCTATTTTTTTCCTTTTTCTGCCAAACTTTATTTTTTTGCACATTCACAATATAAAAAAACGAATTTCATGTCTCCCACTCTTGTCTCCAAGGGCATCATACTATATAATACTTAATTATATTTTTGTATTTTATTATTTTTTTGGTGGAGGGGTAGGGTGGGTATTTAGGGGTGACTGCAATTACAGGGAGATGATTATAATTCCCGAAGGTTATGATTAAAAATGTCTGGCGCTGCTGCCTTCAATCCCAAGGCTTTGAATGAAAAAAGTGTATTTGTGAAGAGAAATGATAACAAAAGGGCCATATTTCTTTTGATTGTTATTTCTCTTTCTTTGATACCCACATGTTTTCTTGACAAGTCTTTGTAATTGTACTATATATAACTCCCCTTCTTGGTAATATATATCTATATATTAAAATTAAAACATAACACAAAAGTATTGTTGTGAAAGGACAAATTGGATATGCTTATCTTTCCATTATTCATGTGGTCCATGACTATACATTTGTTAGTTTTCTTTGTAATTATAAGTTGTATAGTAATAAAAAGCTAAGGAAGAACATGCACTATAGGCTATAGAGTAACTCTTTAACTCAAGTTTGATGGTCCAATGCCTTGCTATATAGTAGTGTACATATAATTGTTGATGATCTATTGGAAATAGGTATATGTAGGCATGTCTTGTGAGAAGTGAAATTGGAGCTATCCAATTGTGACCCTGCCAAAGACGGAGGGTGGATAGATAAGGGCGAGTTAAGAGAAGGACTAACAGACTAGCATCTAGGTTGGCCAGGTTCTGAAGAAGTCTTGCACATGACATTTTAGGCGAATCTCATAATTGAATGAAAGAGGAAAATCATATAAGCTTTACAAGGTATTGCACAAGTCCACATGCCATGTGGGCTTTTGGGGTCAATATGGCATAGCCGGAGGGACAAATCCATGACATTAACTTCATGTGTCACGTATAAGTTCACATGATATGCACACTTTTGAGGTTAATAATGGCATAGCCGGAAGGACATCCGTGACATCTATTATATTAGGCCACTACAAGAAATTCCACTTTTTATGGAGATCAATAATATCGTTAAAAAAAATAGTGAGCACACATTATACGTGTCATGACTTTGGATCGTGACACTAACATATTGATTGCGTGTATACTTTTCTTTTCTTGGTTTATTTTACTCATCTGATATCTAGAAATTACTTGCTCAATTAATCCAAATTCGCACACCACATCGGATCCATTTAAAGTGAACCAAAATTATTACTAAAAAAAAACAAAATATAAAGAAGTAAATTGTAATTTTCCTCAAACCATAGGCATAGTTAAGGACAAAAAGATCTCATCCAGTTTAGTTTATTTCACATTCTCACGCGACTATAACAAGATCGTTATCGGATGAAAAGATGCATAGTTTCAAAATACTACAAGGACAAAATGATAAAATGTTTTTGATTACGTTCCAGAGTAGAACTAAATGAGAACCACATCTAGGTCTCAAGTGTAGTGTATGAAAACAACGTGTACGTAATAAAAATAGATTGATGAAGAAGAATGAATACATTTGTATAAACCCAAGAAGAATGAACAAAAATATAGAGAAGACTAATGAAACAAAATATAATGAGCAAATGGAGGGGACCAATATATATTATTAATATTGGAGAAATGTCATCATATACTTTGCATACTTCCATTTGCTAAAAAATGTACTACTTTTTTTTCTCAGGAGAAGTAGCCCCCTATGGGACATACCACGCTATGTAACTACCAATTTATAATGATGTCAATTTGACCTTTACATGACATCAACATTCTAGTATTTTATTTTTGATATATGATCTAAAATTATTTTCTATAGAGATACATAATCAATACAACATAACCTAACTTGTTATATGGCGATTGTTTTTATCGTTTTTAAAGTAGCTAGGGTTTTCATGTTTGATTTAATTTGTAATTAATAATAAATTTAGAGTCAATCGATATATATATGCATGATTGTTTGTGTGTTAGGAGTGGTGATATGAATCCTAGAGGGGTATGGTGTCAGCTGTGGCCAATGAAATTGTTGATTCTATTGCGTAGATGATATATTATTATGTGTTAATTGTCTAAAATTATTTTCTAAAAGCATGGAAGTTAAAGATTTGTAAGAGGAAGAGATGCTAAAAATCATTATATTATCTTTATTGCACGTTAAAACTATGTCATCTCCAAAAGGTTTTTTATAGAAGAAAATCTTAGATTATCAATAGAACATAACTTAAGTTGTCAGAAATGCTAATGAATTTATAGATTGAATAGGTTCTCTCATTAAGTTTTTGAATTGGGCTTTTCTGGTAATTATGATATCAGAGACATTTGATAAGCGTATAATATTTTATATGTTAAGAATGATGGTTGATAATTATGAATAAAATGATCGATGATAAAAATTATAAGTAATCAATAACGAATAGAATGATTAATGATAAATAAAGTAATCGATGGTGAAAATTTGACCCCCTCATTTTATTACCTACATACTTTATATTCCAAAAAAAATAAAAATTGCGTACAATATGTTACATTAAAGCCTATCGTATAGATCCACTTTCCAACATATATTCATTATTTTATATATCTTCTCTGAAATTTCAAGAAGGATCCATGTAAATATATACTGTAGTATTATATGTATATTAATTAATTAATTACTCCATAGGAAATTGGGGAGGAGGTACTTTTTATTCTCTTAAACTAAGGATTTTGTCTCATTGTGTCTACTGATCAAACTGAGATATGTTTTTTCTCGAGTAAGATGATATAAAGTAGGCACAGTTTATAAATTATTAGTTACACACATACAAATAAAGTGTGATTAAGGTGTCAATATTCCATGAGAGAATTAAATCGCAACATATCAGTCTTTGTTTATCTTAATTTTTCACATAACATGTTTAACATTATAAAATTAAAAATTATTTAATATAAATTCTATGTATTTTTAGTTTAAGATCATAAAATTTTAAAAAAAATCAAATAAATAAATTAAATCGGGAAAAGTAATAATTAAGAAGAAAAGGTCCCACAAAAGTTCAAATTGGAGGAAAAGTTTAAGATGGGAGAATGTGAGATCATCAGAGTATGGGCAAACTCATATTTGCTTTTATCCCAATTCCCCTTTTTGCTTTTACCCTTTCAACAGTATTCCCCACATACACATATATATAATATTTCTATTTATTTATTTATTATTATTGTTATTGTTATTATTATATGTCCTCCATACTATCGAAAGAGAACTCTCATGTTCTACCAAAATAATAAAACTTTCTTGATCTTAAATTTAACAAAAAATATATCGCGAAGAAAATCAATCTTTCCAATCTAATTCAATTCTAAAAGTTAGCTCATATATTATAAAAAATGTGTAAAAATATACAAAGAGAAATATTGTGTTCCTTCAACCAACATGGAATAATATAACAATTCTCATCAACTAAACTTAAATGAAGCGTGAATATTATATATGAAAATCTAAATTGAAAAGACTCGAAGAATTAGTATCTTAATTTAATTTCAATTTAGGATAATCATGTTGAGCTAAACTGACTCAAGATTATTAATTTTTGTAACATGTGATATTATTTATTTTATGCTAGTCTTCATAATTTTCCTTCAAATGGCTCAGATCATTAAGAGTATCGTATAAAAATCTATTTATACGATATGTTGGTATTACTATTTCACACAACATAAAAGAGATAACAACATGACGAAGATACGTGCGTGCATTTGTGTTCTTTCTTTAAAGGAAAAAAAGAACATTTTGATGGTAATAGTTATAAGTGGCATTTCTGCTTAATTTAATTATTACGTTTTCTTTTACTTTTTTTTTACTGGCAATTGTCACCTTTTTATAATCTTTAATCTCATTAATCACTATCTTCCAAAATAAAGATTGATTCAATAAATTAAAATAAAGGCTGTTTTCTCTGCTTCAGATTTCATCTCCACTATTTTATGTTTTACTATCAAACGTTTGATTAAAACCTTAGCTTTTCAATGATGGTTTTAAGATCCACTCTTTGCCTCGTCACTTTCCATTCCCTCGAAATTGAACAAATCGTTAATAGTTTAGCTCATATATGTTCTTATAATCGAATGCTAATCAATCGAAATTGCCATTATTTTAAATGATTCTCTCACTTAATCTAATTACGCGATTAATTAGTCAATTAGCATCCGTTCTTGATTCATGTTTGCCTTATTTTTTCACTTAGACATGACTTTTAAGGGTCATTTGATTCATGAAATAAGACGGAATTAATATTCAGGATTTAATTTTGAGATCAAAGTTTTTACTTTGTGTGATTCATGATGGTATAAATTATACCTTCAATTAAACAAAATAAAATATGGATAACCAACTTTATCCCATCAAACTCAGGTCTTATATATACCTCACTTCCTAGATGAAATAAATTAGTCAAAGAATTATAATCTCAAAACTTTATAACTTAGTATTTGATTCTTTTTTATTTCTCATCTAGTGTCAGAGATCCACATTAGAGCTTCATTAAATTTGGGTTCGCATCGAAAAGTTGAGGTAAAACACTTCTACAAAAATGACTCTAATTAAGAATGAAGGAGTACATATCACTTCACCACAACCTTTATAACTTATATTAAGATATGTACTCTACCAAAAATATATATGTTTATTAATTAAACACCTCATTTTGTTAAAAAAGAGTTATACTCTATAATTTGAAAAGTTGAAACAACTAACTTTCAAAAAAGAGTACAATATACATCCCAAAGAAGATTAGTCTTTGTACTTATATTCCTTTAGACATGAAAAAGTAAACATTAGAAAATTCAAGTAGGGAACTCCACACATACCCTTTGGTCCCCACGAGTGCCTAATTATTGAGTTTTAAAAAAAAATGTATGGCCTTTCATTCAAAGTAAGTGCATTTTTCTAAAACAATATTTAATTGTTTGATTGATTAAAAAGTTATATGACATTGATCCCCAATTTAATATATGATAATCATTTTAAATGTTTGAGTAATAGAAATAAAATAAGATAAAGAAATCGAATATTCCTCTCTGAGTACTGTATATCTACTGTCACACACTCAAAACACAAATATACACTATTTTAGTTAAGTAACCAATAATTAAAAAAAGATTTATTTCTTGTGCTTTTGTTTTCAAAAAATATATTAAAACTTCTTGAGAATATGTGAGTATATACATATATTATCTTATTAAAAGCAATTTGTCATCATTGATGACTTTAGGGTTCCATATCACCATCACATAATCAAAACAATCTTCTTTAATTATTTTCAAGTAATAATAATCAGTCAACTTTCGAGGTCAAAACATTTTTTTGGTACTACATATAGTACTACTAATTAATTAGCACTATTATTATTAGGGCTGCTCATGGTTATGGTTAAAAAATTAAATCGAACCGCAATTCAAATCAAACCAATTAAAAAAACCGATATTTGGTTAGGTTTGGTTTTAAATTTTGAAAACCGATATTATTTGGTTTGGTTTTGATTTTACTAAAAAAAAAAACCGCAAAAATAACCAAACCGAACCGATAAATTAGATATATAAATTTTATAATTATTTATATATTATTCATAAATAAAATATAAATATTTTGTTAAATTTTAATTAACTTAAGTCTTTAACTTTACAATTTTCTCAAGCCCAATACTTTAGCCAAACTATAACAATCCTAAGTCCAAGTCCATCAAAATCCATTTTAGTCTTTACCTACCCTACTTCACATAAAATAGTCACACTTTCTCTTTAATTGAAACACTTTGTTCATGTAATAATAACTCTAGTATTGCTTAATTGCTTAATTGAACCGACAATAGCTTTTATGTGAATTGTTCATGTGCTAGGTGTTTGTGTCTATCGATGGAAGTCCTCAAAAAAATTACTATTACTTTCAAACCGAATAGACCAGAAAAACTAAACCAAACCAAACCAAACCGATGGTTATTTTTTTCGTTTGGTTTGGTTTGGTTTTAAAAATTTAAAAAACCAATTAGATTAATTTGGTTTTGATTTTAATCGATAACCGATCCAAACCAAACCACGAACCCCTAATCATTATCATATCATAATGTATCTTTAATTTGATAATAGATTTCTACATAAATAAAACTTACTCCTAATTTTGATCTGCTGCTATGAATAGATTTCAAGATTTACAATATGGTCACAAAAGATTAAATTATATTTACTTCTTACTCCTAACTCCATGGTAGGTACAATATGGATATGTTTGGTTTTCAAAAAAAAATCATTTTTGGTTGGTCAACATTCCTGAAATGAAAATATATTTTCTTATAAAACAAGTTCCTTAAAGACGAAGAAATTGACTTTCTCATTAGAGTACGAAAAATAAATTTTATAAGTGACATTCCACACTAATTATCTCCTCTAAGACATATTCTTACCCCCGTGGCCCGCAAGGTTTACCTAAATGATATATTTTCTGCTCACTAATCAAACAATAGAAAATATCAAAATAACAAATAAAATCACTTACTTTCTTTTCACTTTTTTGGATCCTTGGAAAGAAATATTATATATATTGGTGTGGTGTATCTAGGTGAAAAAGAATAACACTTTGACCCAAAGACCAACATATTACTTTAGGGTTAGGTGACATATATATTTACAAATGTGTATAATATTTGAAGACAACTTTTATGAAAGGATTAAATTATGGAACTCAAAGTTACACAGATTTGGAAAAAGAGCCCTTAAAAGGAGGTCTAAAGTTGTAGGATATAAAGGGAGTGTCTTGATAAGAAGACAAAGCATTCAAGTCTGGAGAATATTTGCCTTTCACAATATTTTAATGAAATCCAACAGTAGGGTCTTGTCTCTTCTTGCTTCTGTACCAAATATCAAATATAAAATATCAAAATTTACTTATTTCTCAACATTAATTTCTGCCTTGATATTTCTGTATGATATTATCTCAATTCCAATAAAATGCAATAGATGAAGAAGTATGATCTTGTCGATAAGAACAAATATAAGTAGAATATGTAATAGAGTCTCAAAGAATAAGTATTTTTTGCTATATAAGATTTGATTATGATCGTATCACAATAGGAATTAATAATGATTTTTTCTGTTTTTTTTTATTAAGTTTACATTATATCATTTTCATCATAATTGATTCATATCAACTATGTACTTTTAAAAAAAAAATCATTCGGTATTTGATATTCATATTGGAGTCCAATTAAATTTAAATTCGCATTAGAACGTTTCACATTGAAGTGTGAAGTGCTCCCTAACAAAGACGACTATGTATATGGGGGACTTACAAAGTAGTTTTATTTCGTTAATTAGTTAAATCAAGGACTCGTCGTGTTACAAATTTCTGGTTTCACAAGGCTCTAAATATAACAAAAGGCAAATATATGATATAGCAATAATTCAGTTCAATACTTTTCAAGATTAGACAGCCTCATGGCCAAATGTCATGTCGATGTCCTTGACCAAGATAATTTTCTACAAATGAAATGCACGTGTATTGTTGAGGAAATATTTAGGGCTTGAGTTAAGTGGAAATCCTATTCAAATTATAAAACTTTTTAATTTGTAGTCATTAGTGCATATTGATAGGCCTTAGTCTTCTAGTCTAGGAATATAATTTGAGATAAATCTTCATACATTATACAAACACATTGGCTACAGATAAGGGAGTAATGTGTAGGTTGAAATGAATTTAAGTTGATTAACATTGAATGAGTTAATAAATGAACGGATCATACTTAAATTAAAATAATTTACGTCAAAATGGGCAAGATAATAGTAACGTCATTGTGCAACAACCCAATCCGTCCAATTCTTACGAAGTTCTAAAATCTTTGTTTATTTTCCTATATTTGCTTAATTACCAAACAAAATAAACAAAACT